>QLPI01002760.1:0-13797 GCA_003314275.1 Chroogomphus rutilus | reverse complement strand
AGAGAGGCTAATGCAATCCTCAGCTCGTGCATCTCCGAGGTTGCAGCTCATTTTTTTGACTCTGATGCCGTGTTTTCTTCGGCATTGGTGTCAGATGTGCTTGCCTTGGTCGCGCGTGCTTTCGTCGTTTTCTTGTTATTGTTGGAGTTGTTGGATTTGTTGTTGTTAGAAGAAGAGGTCGATGAGGATTGGGAATTGGATTTGGGACATTCCTTGACCATGTGACCTTTTGAAGCACACAAGAGACAAAGTCCCGCGTCGATTTGCCTTTGACATTCTTCAGGCAATAGCTTCCCGTCTTTTCCGAGCTTTGAAGCAATGTCGTTAGCGTTGTTGTTATTGTTGGAAGACTTATCGTTGCCGTTCTTCTTCCCCCCCTTCTTACTCTTCTTGTTGTTCGAGTTGTTGGAGTTGGAAGAAGACTGATGGTTATTGTTGTTGTTGGAGTTGGACTTGGACGAGGACCCGTTCGGCTTTGAAGGATTTCCGAAGTTGTTGTACTCCTTGCGTTCCCAGTATCTTGTTAAGTCCGCATGTCAGGCGCTTAGCTAGTACTTCCGGAGGGGTTATCTGGGTTAGTGCGAAGGTCCGTAGCGGGGCCGAGGACCGAGACGGAAGTCGGACGGACTACGGACGGGGACGGAGGCGCCGGGAACTTAGGGTAGGTCGCGGAATAGTTCAATCCGGTCACTGAGGTGTTCGAGGTCGAAGGGACTTGGCTTCAACTTATGTGTTGCGCCCTCCTCGATTGTCTGTCCCTAATTTCGGAAAAGGAGGCGAGAGTTTACCGGAAATGAATTGGAAACTGGTGGGAGACTAAATCGATATTCGTACTAGCGAACAGTCTAGTCGACTGGAAGACTATATACATATGACTATCCTTGTACTATCTTTTGACGGTCATAATACAAGGGGAAAAGGGAGTACAAGGGGTCAATATAAGAGAGAACAAGGGAGTGAGGTACGCGATGGTCCTGCGCGTCGGTTATCAATCGTAACGGAACCTTGATTTTCAGAGTCTTCGGGAGGTCGGGATCGCGGTCTTCTGAGGGTCGGAATCGCGGAACCTCGGAATGTATTTCGGACATCCGGAAAACGGTTGTTCGGGTTTTTGGTCGATCGGAAAGGTCCCGGAAACGGTGCGGGTGGTTGTGGGGTTTAATGTGGGTTTGTTTGGCTGCATGGGCCATAACATATCTGCTGTCGATCTCGAGAGAGTATTGTCTGAGTTCAGCGAGAGTTTTAAAACGAGGGAAGTTAAGGAGGCTGTCCTTGATACGTCTGGCCAACCCCTTGTAAGCTGCATGTGCGAGGGCGGCGTCGTTCTACTGAGTACGAGTGGAGGCTCTGGCGAAGTCGATGAAGTATCGTGCTGCACGATGGTTGTCCTTCATAACTATCTTGCCGAGCTCAATTTCTGCTTGTGCAGCGCTGTTGAACGGACCGAAGTTGGATTCCAACTCTTGACGAAAATCCCTCCAGACCTTAAGCCAGCTAGGCTCAGGTTGGATCTCGCCAAGAATTGCGGGTTCGAAATACTGGAGTGCGGGGCCGGTGAGGTACGAGATGGCATATTGGACCTTTGACGCATCCGTCAAGAATGCAGACGGACGGTCTCGAAAGTTCAGCGCGCATTGTAAGAAGAATGTTCGCAGCTTAGCTTGATCTGTTCCGTCGTAGACCTCCGGCTCCCGAACTTTGGCATGGTGCCCGGGGTTTGTAGAAGATCTAGCAGGTTGTTGTGCTAGACGGTCGACGAGAGCTTTGACGATCTTGTCCGAGCTGGACGAGGAATTAAGGGTCGAGGAATTAAGGTTGGCATTAGGATTAGAAATGTGAGTGGGGTTCGGATTTGAGACTTGAATGGGGTTCTGAATTGCATTGTCGTCGTTGTCGTTGTCGTTGAGAGGGTTTTCTTCGTCATTGTCCTCAGGTTCAGGAGGAGCGTTCTCCCCTGATGGGCCATCTTCGCGAATTGAAGGTTGTGCTGACAGCCGTCGAAGAGAGGAGATCTGCTGCAACTGACTAGGGACCTCGATGATGAAGGGCAAATTGCGAGTAGTGGATCGGGTATTCATAATGGTTCGTAATATGCGAAGAGAAGGTGCGATCAAGCGTAGGAGTCAGAATATGCTGTTACGATAGTGAAAAAGATGTAATCGTAATATAATGTAATCTCCCAATGGCGAAGTGATTGGCGAGGTTCAGAGTTGGGGTTGGCTTCAACATGCTTGCGTTGCACCCGCTTGGATCACACGGTCCCCAAAATTTCATAATGGCGAGGAAGACGGAAGTAATGGAGGATCTTAGTCAAAATCAGGGTTGATATTCTGACTGAGGACTGAACTAATAGTACAAGGCCTTTTATACTACTTTCTAATCTATTAGGAGTCGAATAGATTCCTATAATAGAATGAGAAAGCTGAGGAACGTGAAAAGCGAGAAACAGAAATACTACGTCCAAATAATGATCTCCTCCATGACATTGTTGAGTGATGTGTCACTCAGATTCCCAACGGAGTTACCCTAAGGAACGTAATAGCGGATCGGACATAAAGGACTGAGCGGAATTGCAAATAGATGAAAAGGGAATGAAACGTAAATGAAGGATATGAAACGTAAATGGAGACGGAACGGAATAACAAGCATATGGGATGTGACATAAATGAGTGGAGCGGTTTGACAGGAGCATGTGACACCAAGACGGATACACGAGGTGCATATAGTCTGTGGGCTGAGGGCGTATGGTTGGATGGGCGAGTGAGAGCGGAGTTGGGCTGAGTGGGCTGAATTGAATGGTTGGCTTTGCCGGCGTACAGTTCCTGACATGATTACATCATTCCTTCATATCATAACAATATTATCTGACTTCTACACCTGATCACATCTATTTTCACATATCATCTTTGCATATTACGACCATCATGAATACTCAATCTACTACTTATAATCTACCCTTCATCGTAGAAGTCCCAAGTCAGTTGCAGGAGATTTCCGCACTTTGACAACTGTCAGATCAACCTTCAATTTACAAAGCTGGCCTGTCAAGTGAGAATGCTCCTCCTGAACACAAGGACAATGACAAAGAAGAGCCAATTGACGATAATGATGATAATGAGCCAAATCTGAACCCTATTCAAGTTTCAAATCTGAACCCCACTTATGTTTCCAATTCCATTCTTAATTCCAATCCAACTCTTAATACCACTTCTAGTACTAACAAAATTGTCAAGGAACTCATTGATCGATTAGCCCAACCATCCTCTAGATCCAATCCCAACCCTGGCCATCATGCCAAGGTTCATAAGCCTGAGGTTTACGATGGCACCAACTAAGCTAAGCTTTGCACATTCTTCTTACAATGCACACTGAACTTTTGAGACTGTCCATCTTCATTCTTGATGGATACGTCAAGGGTCCAGTATGCCATTTCATACCTCACAGGCCCCGCACTTCAGTACTTTGAACCCACTATTCTAGGTGAAATCCAACCTGAGCCTAGCTGGCTTAAGGTCTGGAGTGAGACCAACTTTGGTCCATTCAACAGTGCTATACAAGCAGAAATCAAGCTTGGCAAGATAGTCATGAAAGACAACCATCATGCAGCACAATACGTCATCGACTTTGCCTGAGCCTCCACTTGCACTCAGTAGAACAACACCGCCCTCACACATGTGGCATACAAAGGGTTGGCCAGATGGATCAAGGACAGCCTCCTTCACTTCCCTCAATTCAAATCTCTTGCTGAACTCAGACAATATTCACTTGAGATCGACAGCAGATACTGAGAACACAAGGAGTTCGACAACTTTGGAATGCCTGCAAAGCAGAATGGGTCCTCATCCAAATCCAACTCTAACAACAACAACCAGTCTTCCTCCAACTCTAACAACTCAAATAATAAGAAAAGTAAGAAGGGGGGGAAGAAGAATGGTAATGATAAGTCTTCGAACAATAACACCAGAGTTTCCCCATAGTTTCCTCTTTTGTATACTTTGTTCTCGTGCTTTGTCATTCAACTGACATAGCCAACCTCTCGTATCATTTTGCATTGTTGCTTGGTTTTTTGTATATAAAGGCCTCTGGCTCACCTCTGTAATAACAAGTTCACAAGTTAAAGGCCCAAGTCAAGTCTCCAAGTCCATGTCAAGACTAATCTAGAAACATCTAGACTATTGTATTCAAGTCCAAAGCCAAAGTCCAAGTCTTAGTCAGCATGACACATTCACATCTCAGGTCATGTCCCTGTCACATCATATCCTAATCACTCACGTTCTATTTTCTTTCATACATTGCCGCTCGCAAGTCACAGAACCTAGAACAGCTGTGCCGAATAACTGTACTAGCCCCTGCCAGAAAAAAGGACTGGTGCATATAGGCTTTTAGGTATTAATTACCTAGAGCAACTCTACACCAAGTAGCTGCAAGGCTATACCTCACCCTCTGGGAATTACATCTAGTGCAAGCTCCTCCAATGACAGATATGATACAGTTATCTTCCCAATGACTGCATGCCTGACAGGGCAGGCTTTTTGGCCCACCCAAGGGGTTGACAGTGTTTGACTTGAGAGGATTGTCAGCCAATAATTTCAATAAAATGCAAGCTTTAGGGGTCTTCCCCACCTCTTTTTTGACATCTTGTCAGGCATCGGTAATGCTGATGATACCATTGGGAGTTGGTGTTATGGCCCATACCCCCAATAAACCCACATTAATCCCCACAACCACCCATACCATTTGTGGGACCTTTCCGACCGTTCAAAGCCTGAACAATTGCTTTCCGTAAATTCTGTTGTATTAATCCAAAGTTCTGCAATCCCAAACCTCTACAATTCTGAGACCTTAGGTTCCGCTCTTTTGATAAACAACATGCAGGATCATCACGTATCTCACTCCCTTGTTCTTTGTTCTCTATTAGCCCTTTGTACTCTCTCTTCCCCTTGTCTTTACTTAGCAAAAGTTAGTATAAGGATTAGATACATGTATATAAGACACCAGTCGACTGGACTATTCACCAGTATGAATATTGACTTAATTCTGCATTGTAGTTTCTGATTCAGTTCCAGTAAACTTTCCAACTTTCCGAAATTAGGGACAGATGATCGAGGAGGGCATAATACATAAGTTGAAGCCAAGTCCCTGTGACCTCGAACAACTTGAACGACTAGTCAAACGATCTAATACTGCAAACAGTCCTAAGCCCCCAGCACTTCCCGTCTTTCTGCCTTTTCCGTTTCCATCTGTGAACCTGCGACCTCAAGTCTCTCTATCTCCAGAGTACAAACCCCCCCTCAGAAACCACTTAGAACCTCTGGAAACCCTTCTAGAAGTATCTAGCTAAGCACCTGGCATACAGATTTAACAGTATATTCATATTCACACTCCTGATCATCATGAGTTCAAGACCCATCACGTGTTTGTAAGCCCTACAGACAATCACCCAGGCATCTGCCCACCATGCATCCATCCCCCAAGAACTGTCCACCCCTGGAATCAGTTTCCAGATGCCTCAGACCCCAGCACACCCTCCAGAACCTTCATCCAACTCTGGATTCATGAGTACAGATCTACACCCGTGCTCAAATATGACCAACCTGTTCCTCGTGAAACACCCTCCAGAGACTCAGCAATCATCGCCCTCAGAGGTGCCATCCAGCTATCAAGCATTGGGTACTGACGGTCTTCGGTACTGCCGAGGAGTGTTGGCGAAAGGTCGGGCAGACTATGGCCAAGTCCTGCAGGCCAAGAGTAGTGGCATTGGCTTCAACGTACTCGTGCGTTGCGCCCTACTTGCCATGCATGCCACTGTATTTGCAATAGACAGATACTTGGGGGGATGCTGAGGATGCTAGCCCAAGTTGAGGACTTAACAGAGGAGAAGAAGGTAGAAGGGCCTAAGCCTAGTCGATACCTAGAATGAGGAAATATGTACATGCATGTCCTACTTATATAGGTTAAGAAGCGACATGTGGAATAAGGAATGTGGGACAACAAGGTATGCAGAGCATGTGGTTATTGTCCACAACGAACAAAATTAGAACAAGGAATGCAAAGTGGGGATAGAATAATAAAAGACAGGATAATAGAATCGTGACTCAAGATGGGACAATAGGGAGTGGCCGAGTATAAAACAATGGGGTCGTGTCTGAGGATAATACAAGGACAGGGAGTCCTGAGGTGAAACGGACCGAGGAGTGTGGATGGCAGATGTGCCGAGCCAGGACCGGTGCACCAAGTGTTATGCATACGACGCGAGCACTTGGTCGTAGATATAGGATGATTGCTTGGTCGGCACTGCCGGCGGATGGGTCTCGGTATGTAGACTTGACACCAGCTTGGGACCATCCTTAGCAGTGCCATCAACTTCAGGACCACCATTGGCACTACCCCCTTTCATATCCCCCCCCTATGTACCACCACCCTTTGCACCTCCATACCACCCATTGTACCACCACCCGTTGTACCACCACTTGTTGCACCATCACCTGTCCCACCTCCACCCACTGTACCACCCCCTGTTGTCCAGTCCCATGTCACACCACCCACCACAGCACTGCCACCTCCTGCACATCCAGGAGGGGCCCCCATCTTAGAACCCAATGATGTGCCCAACCTCACTCAGGCCCTCATTATGCTGGCAAATAACTTGACCAGCCCCAGAAGATCAGCCCCCTGTGCCATCAAGGTCTGGGATCCAGATACCTTCAAAGGATCTGATTCAAGGAAACTACAAGCCTTCCTAGTGCAGTGTAGCCTGAACTTCCATGATTGCCCTGACACTTTCAATTCTGACAGCGCCAAGGTAACCTACATACTGTCGTACCTGATGGGTACCACCCTGGACTGGTTTGAACCAGCCCTTTCTGCCCCCGATGAGCCAGACTGGCTCTATGACTATGAAGAGTTCATTGGTAAACTCAAAACCAACTTTGGCCCCCACAATCCAGAAGGAGAGGCCAAAGCAGACCTCAAGAACCTCTGCATGTGTGATAACCAGTGCATCAAGAAATATGTAGTCAAATTCAATCGACTAGCCACCTGTGTCCACTGGGGTGATGCCACACTTTGTTGTCAGTTCTATAATAGACTCCCTGGCAGGATCAAGGACGAGATCTCCAGAGTAGGAAAACCCTGCTCCCTACTCCAACTCCGCCTCCTGTCCCAATCCATCGATGCCTGCTACTGGGAGCAATGATCAGAAATTGCCAGAGAGTCCCCCTCCATCTGGAACTTTGACTACCCCTATGACAGAGGGAGGACCCCTATGAACACATATTTGGCCCCTAATATGGGCAATAAGATGGCCAATCCAGGCCAACCCATGACCCTGTCCAGTGGCAGCAGGACTACCATGGACCTATCGTCCAAGCTCAGTAAAGATGGAAAACATACACCACAAGAACACCAATGCTGCTTCAAACAAAACCTCTGCCTCTTCTATGGCAGATCAGACCACACAGCCAAGGAATGCCCAAGATCCACCACCACAGTCACCAAAGGGCACACAGCCTCCATAATAGAGGAAATTGAAGAAGAGTCCAAAGCTTCAGATGCTTCAGAAACCAAGGAATAAGAAGCAAGGCCTCCGACTCCAGCACCAGTTGTTCACATTGAACACCAACTGTGCCCATGGAGGAAAAAACAAACAATGCATCCAACCTTTCAGGAATTTTGAACACCTGTGACCAATCTTTGAAGAAATTCAACCTGTTTCCTCGGAAACAACTCTGACCCTCTGAACTCTATCAGATTCAAGTTGCCAGGACATCACACACTCACCCACTATGATCCATCGATTGACAGGGCATTGAGTACTACTTGTTTAGATTTTTGTCCCAACTGATTCTTGGTACCATGGAGCCCACAGTTTTCACTCAGTGCTTAATCCGACCCTCCAAAAAACTCTGCTCAGGAAGAACCCTGACCATCATAGAACCCATACCATCCCTTAGACAAAATGGTACTATGTGTAGATTCTCTCTTAGACTAGAACCTATTGATAACATATTAACATGAACTGAACTATTGACACGGTTCAAAACTGAGACTCAAAATTGCAGGACATCCTCCAAGTCCTGATAATGCTGCTACTGTCCAAGCGATGATCCAGTGACCGGCCACCATGGCCACCATGACTACCACAACCACCATGACCACTATGACCACCATGACCACACCAACTACTACAACCACCACAACTCCAACCACAGAAACCGGCTAGACAATGGGATGTCTACTCTAGAGAGGGGAAAGCAATCGGAAGCAACCCCACATCAGTTTAAGAATCCGAACACTTCATCCCAAACCATCCCAATGCTGTCTAGGACCACACATGAATTCACGACCCAAAATTATACAGGAAAACAATCTAATCACTACCACCTTAACCCCAACCTAACCTAAAGCCTTCCCCCAACCCTCCTATCCCTTCTGCATCCCGAACCCAAAACAACCCCCCTCGCCTCCAAAACATCTACCCCCACCCAAATTACCCATCGGAGCCACCTGACCCCCCACCCACTGAAAAAACGAGTGACCAATCCACATCATCCAAGAACATAGCATTGAGTCCAACCACTGACAGATCTTCTTCCAGGAATGCCAACAATACATCAACTAGGATCCCGCCCAGCCTCACATCCTCCAAGCAATCTCCTGTGGTCATCATCAAACAGGACAGCAGCGGTCATATTGCGCTAGGAGAGTCCAGAAGTAGCACAAGTCCTCCTGAACCTTATCCAAGCAAACCAGGTAGGTGGAAAAATGATTGAGTACTTCCAATCCATCCGCCTCTGCTACTGAACCACCAGAGGTCATGTCCCACTCTGGATCCTGGCAAGGAACATCCCTGGATGACGACTGCTTCAAAAGGTAACCTGCTACAAAAAGATCAAAAGAAAAAGACCCCAACAAGGGCACCACACACCATAGGAGTCACAGAGCCTAATGGCGTGGGCACACAGAGTCCTCAACTCATCATCAAGGACTTGCAAGTACCACAACTCAACTCTCAAACCCCCCTCTGGCCCTATACCATAAAGGGGGATATGGGAAAAGTCTCTGAGGTTTTCTGAAGGTTAGGAATCTGTGTTAAATCTGCATGTCGGTGCTTAGCTAGAGGCTTCTGGAAGGGTTTCCGGAGGGTTCCAAATGATTTCTGAAGGGGGGTTCATACTCCAGAGGTGGAGGGACTAAAGGTCGCAGGTTCACAATTGGATTGGAATGGGGACGGAAGGATGGGAAGCGCCAGGGGTCTTAGGACTGTTCGTGGTATAGTGTCAGCAACAACAAGAGCTTCAATACTGGAGAGTGGAAGAGGGAAATGAGCAATGATACTTGTCGGTGTATTGACCAGCTCAAGACTGAGCTTTAACTAATTACCTAAGAACTGTACATATAGTCTGGCGGAGTAGCGGAGTCCAATAACAAGCAATAGAGAGAGGAGTAGAGAAATCATGACATTACCCCCCCTTTTAAGGTCAATGTCCTCATTGATGATGCATGCATTGACTGTTGCCTGTCTACTGGGTGATCCAAAGTACCGGGTTGGAAGAGCTTGCACTTGTTTGGTATAAGCACTTGTGTCACTTGTATCCCTCCCACCCGCGGTCTCGTCCGATAGAGGTGGTGAGAAGAAGGTGAATGACCCCTGCACTCATCCTAGCCATCGTGCCGGCATGCATGATTGGTGAGGCATCCTGTTTGCGAGAAGAAGGTAAAGCAGGGGTTGCCAAATGGATTAGTTAGTTTTCTTGTTGTGCCCGCGTGCGTGTCAACCTCTCTGGACCCGGACCCCTCTGGAGCTCTCTGCTAGCCGGTGGATCATCCTTTTGTTGCGCTGGTGTGCGCAACATTTATGGGTTGTTTCCTTGTCACGCCGGCGTGCACGGCGACTCGGTTTTCTTTTTACAGGTTGTTTCTTTGTCGCGCCGGCGTGCGCTTGCACCTTTTGTCATCATGCACTCGTTGCGTCGAGTCACTGCATCCACCACCACCGCACATGTTGCACACATGTCGCATTTGTCATCGCACACGTGCCGCACTCGCTGTTGCACACTTGCTGCACCCAGACTGGCCGCGTCCTCCACCGCTGCATCGAGTCGCACCGCCCACACTCGCCATGTCCACTACCGTGACAGAATTAAGAGCCGGAATTGTGGAGTGAAAATAAAGAAAACTCTGCAATTTAAGCAGAAGAGGAAGGAAAAATAAAGATTTAAATTTTCTGGGGAAAATGGAAGATAAAAACTTGGTTACATTTGTTTTTACAGAATATACACTATATATGATACACATAGGAGGTACAGAAACTCAGAGAGACATGGTTACATGAGAAAATGATGCACATATGACATCATGAAGGAAATATTTTTACACAAGGGATTGGGAAAGAAAAACACATTGAAATGTAATAGAAAGCGTACATATGAACTCTGTGCCGCAAAAGCGAACACTTTTGTTAAGAAGAACATTGTGCCATGCTCAAGCCGGTCCAACGACCGTACGCTGGTGAACGGGCGCTTCGCTTCGTCCTAACCGGGACGGAGATAATTATCTTGTGTTGGGAGAGTCGGAATGGATAGGGATTTGAGGGGGAGGTTAATGGAACGATAATAAAGTTGTCTTTCAGAATAGAAGTCGGTGAGGAAAAGGATAATGGATCGCGAACATTTTTGGCACAAGCGCCGGCGGCGATGTACAATGACCTATAACTAAACTTCTTGTTTGTGTGAGTGTTAGTTAGTTCAATATATTAAAAGATAAAGTACTACAGTATCTAATAACCGGTATTAGATATTGTAATACTCTACCTTCGTCAGTATGTCCGTTGGTACGCGTGACTACACGTGATGTCACGCAGGGCTGCCGGTGAGGGAAAACAGTAATAGAAGTCGAAATAATGGTTGGAAAATTATGGAAAAATACTAGAATAATAGTGGAGATGCATCTTGAATATCTTATCGAAGAAAATAGCCGTATAGGCTCGACATCATTAAAATCGGCACGAAATACTGGAATTGCATGCATATTGTGCATATATGCATACCCAGTGACACGGATCCTCGAATAAAATCGCAGTAAAATCATGGCAATATACCATGAATATATCCACTCATAAACATGTCATAAAGATCGTAAGTTTCATAAAAAATCGTTAAAAATGTATATTTTTTTGCTCAATAGTTCACAACATACCGCACCTGCCCCTGCACCCACCGCCCTCGCACCATCCTCATGCCCACCACCCTCGCACCATCCTCACGCCCGCCGCCCTCACACCATCCTCATGCCCGCCACCCTCGCACCATCCTCACGTGCACCTGCTGCCACACTTGCCGCCATCGCACCATCCTCATGCTTGCCGCCCTCGCACCATCCTCACGCACGCCGCCATCGCACCATCCTCATGCGCGCCGCCCTTGCACCATCCTCACGCGCGCCGCCATCGCACTATCCTCATGCGTGCCACCCTCACACCATCCTCACGCATGCCGCCCTTGCACCATCCTCATGCGCACCCACTGTCCTTGTGCCTGCACACCGGTTGCACCCGCCTGCGTTTGTGCCTGCCACCATCGCACCCCCGTAGCACCAAATCACCATGTCCACCACCACCGCCGAGCGTGTCACGCAGGTGTCGCACTCGCCATCGTGCACCTGTAGCGCTGATTTGCCGCCGCACACTCGTTGCATTGCATTGACTCGCTGCATCCACCACCACCGCCGAGCGTGTCACGCATGTGTCGCACTCACCGCCATGCACTCATTGCGCTAATTCGCCGCTGCGCACTCATTGTGTTGACTCGCTGCGTCCACCACCACAGAGTATCGTGCACCTCTCACATTTGCCGTCGTGCACTTGTTGCGCTGACTTGCTTGTGTCACCACCAGGGTTTGGTATGGGTGAAAGGGTAGTCTGTGGAAGATGTGGCCTATGTGCCTGGGTGCAGCTGGGAATTGCCTGTGGAATTCTTGTGTTTTCCATCTTGCATTCCTCATGTTCTTCTCTGGCACCCACAAATTCTCTTCTCTAGGGTACCCAACCCACTTCACCAGATACTGCAGAACTCCTCTACGCATTCTGGAATCCAGAACTTCCTCCACCTCATATTCTACTCCTTTTGGTGTCATCACTGGTGGAGGGGGTGTTGGTTTTTGTTGTATGGAGGATGTAGGTGTTCGGGCAGGACGTAGCAGGACAGTATTAAACACAGGATGGATGTTCTTCCAATTGGGGGTAGTCGCAGTTTACAGGCACGTTCTCCCACTTTTGCCACAATTAGGAATGGGCCATAACGTCTGTCTTCTAGTTTTTTTGAGGGTTGGTTGGTGGTGACATTAAGGCCTTCCAAGTAAACCTTGTCCCCTACTTGATATTGTGGTACGTCTTGCCTTCCTCTGTCATAATACTTCTTCATATCTGATGCCGCCTTTTCTAGTGCTGCTACTGCCTCCTCTCTTATCTTCTTCATCCTTCTCTCAAATACATCTGCCGCCTCTGTTTCTATCTCCCTTCGTGGCTCTGTGGACTTCCTTGGATGTTGTCCATAGTTTAAGTAGAATGGAGAGTACCCTGTCGACAATTGGATCTTGTCATTATAGCTGAACTCTGCCAATGGCAACCATTCCACCCAGTCATCCTGTTGATGGTTGACAAACAGCCGTAGATACTGCTCTACCTCTTGGTTGATGTGTTCTGTTTGTCCATCGGTCTGGGGATGATAGGCAGTTGAAGGGTTCATCTTTATTCCTAGCAGCCGGTATAGGTCTTTTGTGAACTTCGAGATGAATTGAGAGCCCCTGTCACTGATCACCACCTCTGGGAGTCCAAAATCTCTCCACACCATGTCTCTGAAGATCCTTGCAATCCCTTCTGATGTAACCTCTCCATTTGTCGGTGTCAATCTAATTCGTTTGGATAGTCTATCCACCACTACTATAATTGCATCATATCCCAGGCTTTGTGGTAGTTGGATAATGAGATCCACGGATATGTACTGCCAAATCCTTGTTGGAATTGCATTTGGAGCTAGAGTCCCCCTTGGTTTTGCTAGGAACGTCTTTGTTTGTTGACACCTACTGCACCCATCCACATATGTTCTCACATCTCCATGTATCCTTGGCCACCAGTAGTTCCTGAGGATGAGTTCTGTTGTCTTGAACCTCCCAGGGTGACCTGCAGTGGGCGTGTCATGGTGTAGATGAATGATTTCCTCTCGAAGCTTCCTGTTCTTGGGTATGTATATCCTTCCTTCCCATGTTATAATCCCCTCTTCTTCCTTCCAATCCTTCTCTCTGCTCTCTACCCTCTCTTTGACTTTGCTCTCTATGTTCTTTGCCTTTCTGATCCTTTTCATCAGGTCTTCCTCCTCTCCTCTGAGCTCTCCCCTTATTGCTTGGAAGAACTCTTGCTTCAACACTGTAACTCCTGTGTTGTCTCCTTCTATTCCCTGTTTATGGTCTTCCCGTCTTGAGAGGAGGTCAGCCTTCTTGTTGAGTTGACCTGATCGATGCTTCAGGACAAAATCATAGTCTGCCAATTCGAGTGACCACCTGGCCTGGCGGCAGTTTAGCTTTCTTGCTATCATGAAGTATTCTAGGTTCTTGTGGTCCATCCATATTTCAAATGGCTGCATTGTCCCTTGTAGATAGTGCCTCCACTCTGCCTATGCCCGCATGATAGCTAGCATCTCCTTATCATGTATATCATAATTCCTCTCCACATCATTGAGTGCTTTGGACATGTAGGCCACTGGTTTCCAGGTTCCCTGTTGCATTTGTGACAGGATTTCACCA
>QLPI01002754.1:0-30659 GCA_003314275.1 Chroogomphus rutilus | reverse complement strand
TGCACGAGTACGTTGAAGCCAATGCCACTACTCTTGGCCTGCAGGACTTGGCCATTGTCCGCCGACAACCCTCGGCAGTACCGAAGTCCGTCAGTAACCGAAGCTTGACAGTCAGCCCAGAAGCTCAGCTTACTTACTATTAATATTTTGTGACTTGACCAGTCACGAGACTACTAGCCGTGGGAATATGACTCATTAGTGACTAGAGGGTGACTCATTTGTGACTACAGGGTGACTCATAACTGCCACAGGCTTCCAGGACCTTCCATTCCTTTCCACACCCTTCCACTAATTTCAGGAAGGTCTTGCCTTATTGGGGAGTTACATAATCAGCTTAGAATTAGTATATATAGAGACTAGTTCTGTAGTGTAAAAGTAACTTAACAATCTATCTTACTATCACCCATAGTCCATCAGATTATCTTGTGCATCAAGCACCCTTAGGTACGTTGATCCGAAGGTCAGTGCCACCCACTCCGGTATGTTGGTCCAAAGGCCAGTGCCACTTTCTTATAGGTACGTTGATCCGAAGGTCAGTGCCTCCCTCTCTTGAGTACGTTGATCCGAAGGTCAGTGCTTGATAAAGGGTTCTCGGTTAAAACATAAAAGGTACGCAAAAACATAGTAAAAGAACTAAATCAGATTTATAGAATGTCTGTGGAAATAATCCTAGGCAAGGGTAGAATAATAGTTCACGTACACAAACTATTATTCCTACACATAATTGAAAAGGCACCTGCCAAGGCCCCTTCTAAACAATTCTTTTTGGACATCAACCCGGACAGGCTTCCACTTGCCCATGTCTTGTTGGAGAACTTGATTAGGCTTTCTTCACACCAAAGTTTGTCACGGTTCTTGGGTTACCTCATTTACGGTTCCAAAACAGTGGTGGATGCTCTGGGAATTGACAGGTTTATTGCTTGATCAATTACTCTTGTTTAGTCTTCATCACAAAACCCATAACTGGTTCAGTTCTTGGACTAGCAACCCTTTCACTCAACAAATCACTCAAGGATTTGACAGAGGAAGGTTACATTCAAAGACCCATACATAATACTACACCACCTACACCTCCTCACTACCTAAACCCTTACCCTTCTCCCAACTGACCCAATCCACGACTTGAAGTCTATAAGCCCCGTGAAGGACTCAAGTTCCCCTCCAGCATGTCATCAACCATGCAGGAAACACCTATCTTCCACTCCACACCCAGTGGAAGAACTACACCTGTCAATAGAAACATTTCACCTTTCAGTCTTCTTAAAGCTCCAGAAGGACTGTTAGATGAACCTTTACCATGGGATGGCATGGGACCCATCTCTCCCAGCTCTCCGGTTAAACTACCCTCTCTTGCTCATCCTGACAATGTAGAAATCAAGTGAAGAAAGAGGACAAAGTTTGGGAAAGAAGAAATGATCTGTTAGCCATTGCAGAATACTATTTGGACAGATCAAACGTACCTGGGTATAGGACCCTCTCCCCCGGTGCTGAAAGACTGTTCAAAGAAGAACAGCTGTTGATTGACAAACTCCTGAGACCCAAGATTGTCAGACTCATCAGCCGTAATGAGCTTGGATACAGAATAGATCCATGGACATATGAGTCAACTCTCATTGCACTCAGGAAAATAGAAAGAAAAAGGAAACTCACTTTGGAAAGCTTTAACCTTACCCCTCCAAAACTACCAACCCTGCCAGACAATTGGCCCACTGATACAATATGGTCTTTGCCAGAGATTGAAGTGTTGTGTGTGGCCTACAGGGAAGATGCCGAGAATTATTTAGCATTCTATTGGGATCTGGTGGCATTAGAGAAAGGAACTTACCAAGACCCTGATGAAAAGGAAGCTGCCCCTTGCTTTCCTTCTCCCCCACAGAGCTCTGAAGAGCTGGAGACATTCAACATGAGGTATGCAGCAGCGCATAATGTCCACTCACGAATGATGTGGGCGGACCAAGCAATCAGCAAAGCAATAAGTCAGAAATTTGTCCATCCTGAAGGAGAAGTGGATAACGCACCTGAATCCACTGAGCCAAAGCACATATATGCGCCCAGACCTCACCAAACGGTGGAGCTTGAGATGCCAGCGCTTGATGAGCTGGTTGAGGAGCATTTTGAACAGAGACACACCTCAGGCCCATATGGATGTGTATCTAGATGAAGGAGCATAAGAGAACATTCCTATATGCAAGATCCGACAGGACTCACCAAATCTGAAGTGTTTGAAAATATATTCCACCCATCTGTGCATGAAAGAAGAAAAACCATGTTCAGCATCCCAGAATCAACAGAACCAAAAACAACTGGACTCACCCAAGCATATAAGCCCTCTAGGACTCAGCCATACCCGAAACCAACATACGGCGATGATGTGTCGAGCCCTACACCCTCTCCTGCCCTGCCAAATGTTAGGTGCCCACAGGGAACGCGGCCCTCTGGAGACCGAATGCAGACTCCTAGAGACCTGGAGCTGCTTGAGAATGACTCACCTAGTGATAGCGACCAGGCGCATGGTCGATTCCTGCGAAGGTGTCGAGAAGATAGCGCAGACAGGGGGGATCATGGATGGAGGCTAACACGGCATCACCGTGAACAAACATGGCCCTCTAGAGACCTGGAACCACCTGGAGATGATTCCCCAGATGATAGCGACGAGGCACATGGCCATAGGTCACGTAGAAATCAAAGAGATAGTCCGGGAAGGGGGGATCAGGCAAAAGGACAGTCAGCAGGAAGAACAATTGCAAGAATAAATGAGGAGGCTTACTTTGATCCTAAACTCCACCCTGAGATTGTTCCTGAATGGGATGGAGACCCTGATGCCCTAGCTCAGTGGTTAATAAAGGTCAACCTCATAGCAGAGAGGTCACTTACCATCCATAGGCAACTAGGGAAGATTGTCCCACTCTGGTTGTGCAGAAACGCAGAGAAGTGGTTCTTCTCACTGCCAATGAGCTATAGAAAGCAAGCTACAGTCAATTGGAGGACTATGAAAGAGGCAATAACCACTTACTACATGAACCGCACCTGGCTCAACCGCCAAAAGTCTCACGCGAACCGAGCATTGTACAGGGAAGCAGGACATGTGCATGAGACCCCCAGCGAGTACTTCGTTCGCAAGGTAGAACTGCTGCGCTTGGTGAACAAAATGTCAGACAGTGAGTTAATCATGGAAATCATGGCCGGCGCACCTGCATTTTGGCACACGGTGATCGATGTCCAGCGATGTCTGACCATCGTAGAATTTCAGTCAGCTATCAAATACCATGAAGAAACATTGACATACGTACCTTTTACCCCCTCCAACGACCTCAAATGCAGAATGCAGAATTTGGAGATGAGCCTGGCCAGCCAAAAAGGGACGTGCTTAGAATCTGCACATCGAAGTGCAATACCAAATATGGGCAACATAGGTGCCCGAACATATCATGACTCACGGTCACATTTGGCAGGAGCTTCGCCAGGGCTGCCACCACCTAAGTTCCCTAGAGACGACAATAATATTTCTAAAAGAGCTACCCCTGAGGAAAAGGGAGCTAGAGGATGTAAATATTGTGGGAGCCGGAAACACTGGGATAAGGAATGCAAGCATGCATATACCCAGACCAACAAAAAATTCCACAAGATTAATTCCAAACTAGCTACAGGGGAAATAGATGATGCCCAAGCTCAAGAAGAATATGATAACATTTATGAACAGTTGATCATGGAAGAAACTGATCTGGATGATGAACAAGCCCAAGTTTATCAAACTATTGCTGAAATTTCTGAAAAAATCCCTGACACACAGGAAGCTCCAGGAGACCTCCCTGAAGCACATTGTAATGTCATTAGGCCCTTAATCCACAAGTGAAAGGATATATCTGGGCTGGGGGGATCAGAAATTCATCCTAACCTTGCCCCCAATGCACTGTTGAAATTGAAGAAACATATGTCCAGGCCAGCTGGATGTGCTTTCCTGGGAACCAATGCCACTACCACTAAAGTTTGGCTTGGAGAATATGGGAAGAATCAACAGAATCTCATTGCTGACTCTGGGTCAGATATCACCCTAATCTCCCAAAGTGCTTTGGCAAAAATGGACAATCCACCCAAAGTCAAAACTGGACAAAAAATCAACTTGATTCAAGTCACTGGGACTTCAAAAATATCTGGATATATAAACCTGCCCATCATCTTTGAAACTGATGCTGGACCAATCCAGATTGATGTTGAAGCTTATTGTCAAGTACACATACCGAGACCCATGTATTCGGCAGTGCCGACCGAGCAGCCATCCTATGTTCATGTCCAAGTGTCCACGCCACATGCATATCACTTGGTACGCTGGTCTTGGCTCGGCACATCCACCACCCACATGCCTACTCCTCACTCCTCGGCCCGTCTCACCTCAGGACTTCCTGTCCTTGTTCTATCCTCGGTCACAGCCCTTGTTTTATAGTTGGGCACTTCCTATTGTCCTATCCTTGGCCACATTTCTATTATCCCATCCTTTATTGTTCTATCCCCATTTTACATTCCTTCATTCTAATTTTACTCATTGTGGACAACAACCACATGCTCTGCATACCTTATTGTTCCACATTCCTTACTCCACATGTCGCTTCTTAACCTATATAAGTAGGACATGCATGTACATATTTCCTCATTCTGGGTATCGACTAGGCTTAGGCCCTTCTACCTTCTTCCCCTCTGTTAAGTCCTCGACTCAGGCCGGCATCATCAGCATCCTTCCGAGTATCTGTCTGTTGCAAATCGGTGGCACGCACGGCAAGTAGGGCATAACGCACGAGTAAGTTGAAGCCAACACCACTACTCTTGGCCTGCAGGACTTGGCCATTGTCCACCCGACCTTTCAGCAGTCCCGAAGTCCGTCAGTACCCGAAGCCTGACACTTATGTGGTCAAAGGAATGTCCACACCTGTGATCCTAGGAAATGACTTTGCAGATCAATATTCCATATCTATTGTCAGAGAGGAATCTTCCACTTATCTGTTATTTGGGAATTCAGAGAGATGTACCATTATACAGAATTCTGTTGGAGCCACCTTACAAGGAGATGATGGACATGCATTTAAAATCAGGACCATTCCAAACTTGCCATCACTTCTGGCCAAGTTCAAGGCCCATAGACGTGCCAAAAACTTCAGAAAACAAATCAGAGTAGAATTCTTGACTCAAATGTCAGAGCATCTCGGGAAATTTGTATTCCATCCCAATCAGCAGTCTTAGTCCCTGTCAATGTATTTTTTCCGGGAAATTCGGAACATGTCTTTGTGGAAAAAATCATCCACTCCAACAAGGGTCCAGAAGACTATTATGGAATTACAGACTCAATAATTTCTAGAGATAATCCACAGCTTTACGTGTCCAATTTCTCCCAAGGACCAGTCATAATCCATCAAGGTCAGTTGCTGGGTTATGCTTGGAATCCCACTTCCTGGTTGGAAAATTCCAAGGGAAGCCCAGAACAGGTTGAGAAATTACAAAAACATGCTCACCTAATCAAGGCTGTCACTGAGAAGCTGGGAATTGAGAAAGAAGAGCACATATATCTAGGTCCAGACAACCCTGAAGAAGAAACTGTGCCTGGAGGACCCAAAACCCAAGAACTGCCTACAGAAATTATTCAGACCACACAGTTGATCAATGAACTAGACTTCTCACCTGATCTGAGTCCTAGTCAAAGGAAGGACCTAGAAAAAGTAGTTCTCAAAAACAAGAATGCCTTTGGACTTGATGGGCACCTAGGGAATTATGATGCCAGGGTTGAAATCAGTTTAAGGCCAGAAGCTAAGGAAATATCCTTACCTCCTTACAATGCCTCCCCTGCAAAGAGGGAAATCATTGATAAACAAATGGATGCATGGATCAAGCTAGAAGTCATTGAACCATCCAAGAGCCCATGGGGATTTCCTGTGTTAATTGTCTACAGATCAGGGAAACCAAGGATGTGCATTGACTACAGGAAACTCAATGAAAGGGTTATTCCTGATGAATTCCCATTTCCCAGACAGGATACCATTCTCCAGGCCCTCACTGGATCAAATTGGTTGACCACCCTGGATGCTCTTTCTGGTTTTACCCAATTAAAAATGGCTGATGAGGCCAAGGAAAAGACAGCATTTAGGACTTACAGAGGTCTTTATCAATTCAAGAGAATGCCTTTTGGCTACAGGAATGGTCCAGCCATTTTCCAAAGAGTGATGCAAAATGTCCTAGCCCCATACCTTTGGATTTTTGCCTTGGTTTACATTGATGATATTGTGATTTATTCAAAAACGTTTGAAGATCACTTAAATCACTTAGACCAAGTGTTCCATGCAGTCAGTGAATCAGGAATTACATTATTACCACCAAAGTGTCACTTGGCATACCAGTCACTCCTCCTAGGACAGAAAGTGTCCAGACTTGGAATTTCCACTCACAAGGAAAAAGTAGATGCTATATTAGACTTAGAAGAACCAAGAAATCTACATGAACTACAGACTTTCCTGGGAATGATGGTTTACTTTGCAGCATACATACCTTTTTATGCCTGGCTAGTGGCCCCCCTGTTTGAGTTGTTAAAAAAGGACACTAAATGGGAATGGGGAGAAACTCAACAAGAGACCTTTAGGTTGTCAAAAGAAGCATTGGTTAGCTCACCTGTTCGTGCATATGCTATGCCAGGCCTGGGCTACAGAATTTATTCTGATGCCTGTGATGTGGGCATAGCAGCTATTTTGCAGCAAGTTCAGCCCATCAAAATCCGAGACTTGAAAGGGACAAGGACTTACGAAAAACTATGGAAGGCATACCAAGAAGGACTCTAAGTCCCTAGTCTAGTCATCCCAGTCAGCAAGGAAGAAAATCCACCTGAAGACATTACAGGGAACTCAGAATTTGAAGAAACTACTGTCAAGGTGGAAAGGGTTATTGCATACTGGTCAAGGACACTTAAACCAGCTGAAAGAAACTACTCACCCACTGAAAGAGAAGCCCTAGCTCTGAGAGATGGACTGGTGAAGTTTCAGCCTTACATTGAGGGAGAGAAGATCATACAGCATTAGTCTGGAGCAGGACTTTCCAAAATGTAAACAGGAGATTACTTACTTGGGGAACTGTATTTGCAGCTTACCTGGATCTCCAGGTAGTACATAGGGCTGGAAGAGTCCACTCGAATGTGGACCCTATCTCCTGACTCAGGAGAAGAGTGCCATACCAAGAAGGACCTGTGTTAGATGGATCAGCACACACAATTCTCAACTCGGACCAGGAATTCCTTACTGACTTTTATAAGGAAATTTCCCCCCAATTTGAGGCCACAACACTCCAATTGATGGCTAGTTTCGAAGAAGAGAATGAAAGACTAGAAGTCAGAACAGTAAAGATTAGTGTGAATGCTGAAACTCACCAAAGAATCACTCCAGTACCATTCCAAGCAGCCAGAACTTTCAACCTGGTTACTACCATTCACCCTAAAAAATGGAAGAATTTGTTCATGGATATGACTTGGACCCTTACTTTTCAAAGGTACAGACTGGGGTAAGAAAGGAGGCCAGCTGGAACAAAGTTCAGCAACCTTTATTTTCCAAGAGAGAAGATGGACTTATCTTCTTTGAAGACTGGAATGGAAACCTAAGGTTATGTGTACCAAAGAGTCAGCAAGCCAAACTCATGAGTGAAACACATAACGAACCAGCAGAAGCTGCCCATGCAGGGTATCATAGGACATACAACCATTTGGCTGCCACCTACTACTGGCCATGGATGAGTACAGATGTTAAAAAGTTTGTAGTCAGTTGTGATGTATGTCAAAAGGCTAAATCGAAATGGCACGTACCTATGGGACTGCTGCAACCAATCCCTATACCAGGATGACCCTTTGAAGTGGTAACCATGGACTTCATCACAGAGCTGCCGGAAAGCAATGGTTACAATTGTCTCCTTGTAATCGTAGACAAACTCACCAAATATGTTACTGTGGTCCCTACTACATCAGATATAGATGAGAAACAAGTTGCTGATCTATTTTTCAAAAAAATAGTTAGCATATATGGACAACCAAGACAAATAATCACTGACCGAGACTCCCGGTGGACTGGAACATTTTGGAAGGAGGTTACAAGACATTTGGGTGTCAAAAGAGCACTTACCACTGCTCATCATCCTCAGGCAGATGGACAAACTGAAATAATGAACCAGATCTTGGAGATGGCCCTTAGAACATATGTCAGCCCGGAACTGGATGATTGGTATGCATACCTTAGGCAATTTGTCTGGGCTATAATACTACTCCACATACATCTACTGGTTTTAGTCCAGCATTTTTGCTCTATGGATTCCACCCTACGACAGGAGCCACTGTCTTGCATCAGCCAAATGAGATGGTAGACAGACCTGAGACAGGGCACCAAGGATATGCACCTGATGACCCGAATGTTTCGGAAAGTTTCAATGCTCAAGAATTCCTAGAAAAAATTGAAACTTACATATCTAGGGCTAAAGAATCACTATTGTTTGCTCAAATGGTCCAACAAAGAATTTACAATGAGGGTCATTTGGAAATCAAGTTTGAAGAAGGCAACTGGGTGCTCATAGACCCACACTCCCTGGACATGCTCAGAAACAAAAAGGGACTGGGCAGAAAATTGCAAATGAAGTATGATGGACCTTTTGAAATCCTAGAGAAGATAAGTCCCATAACCTACCCACTCAGAATGCCAGCATCTTATGGAATTCACCCAGTCATTAACATTGCACATCTGGAGAAATATCACATCTCCCCGGATGAGTTAGGCATTTGCCCAAGCAAAAGACTGGGTAGGGCAGACTTCTCCGAGATCCCTGAATATGAGGTTGAGACCATCCTCAGATCCAGATAGAAAGCAGCCCGAAACGGCTGGAAGATTGAGGAATTTTTGATCAAATTCAAAGACTATGATTCTAACTACAATGAGTGGCTGACCCGGAGGCAACTCAAGAATGCACCCTGGATTCTAAGGGAATGGGACGACTCCAAAGGAGTTGTCAAACGAAAATACTAGAACATTGAATCATGTTCTACCATATACCCTGGTCAGCTAGAATCCCAGAAAAATATTTATAAAAGAATCTAAAAATTGGTATAAGTCCCTAAACCCAGAAAAAAATCATCATTTCTAGGAATCCTCAGCAGCTTTTTAATCCCCAGTCAATTGAATCAACTTCTATTATGTCTGCACCCATCCAGATCACCTCAGCCGACTACCAAATCGTCCGAGTGGAAGACCATTTCCATCAGTTGCCTATCCACATGCCAGCCGAGTATGAAGGAGGACCTGTGTTCGACTTCAACTTTTATTCGCCTACCTCTCGAGACTTCACGCATTATAGGATCTTCAACCACAAGGTCTCAGTTCTCAGGCCTGAGTTGGCAGACGCCATCTGGGAGTCAACCTGCATGAAAATTAGAGAAATTGTGGCAGCTGGTATGGATTGGGAATCTGGACATCCTACCATGCCACTCATCATTCCCGAGGAGAAGCTACAGGAGCTAGGGATGATACATCCTGAGTTCCCTCCTGTTCACTGCTTATCTCTTAACATACTGAAAGTTACAAACGACCAGAAAGAAATATTCAACTGGTTAGAAATGTGGCAACAATTAGGCCGGAAGCTTACCGCTTGGACCTTGAAAGCCAAAGAAGTCTCCCGGGAAAATCCTCACATGTCCTGGAGATGGACCCACTTCGAAAGAGCTCAAGTGGATAACCGGAGCATCGATCACCATGCCCACTTGGAATATCCGGATGACGAGGAGGACGAATTTGTGGAAAATGAGAGGGAACCAGGTATGCTACCCACATATATGCGCATACATTCTAGATTATCCCGACTACTAGGAGAATACTATAATTGGTGGACTTCTCCATCCACTACCTCACACTGTTATGGTGTCAGTACCTCCTTAAAATGAAAACAATTCGAGGAGGAGGATGCTGAGGAAACCGGCCCTCATTACCACAACCTCCAGCTTATTAGATGGGAGCCTTCAGTCTCTCAGAAATTCGACAACCAAAGAAACCTAGGATATCCTCACTACATACCGACGAATGCACTATTCGGTCAGCCGTATGAATCTTGTGAAGCCCAGCTGGGAAATTATGGGATTATTTCTCCTTAAATTAGATTGCATGTGTGTTAACTTGAATAGAGGTTTGGAGGGGGGATGATGTAGGGAATGGGGAATTCTCTAGTAGACATGAAGGGCCATCAGACAAGGATCAGTACAAAGGATTCCAAATCTCTCTCACTCAGAAAATAACTCAACAAACCAGTCTTGAATTGACTACCAAAAAAATATAATAATTTTGGCTGGCCATTTAAGAGTGAATTACTCAAAGTAATTAACTCTTAAACTATCAAGCTCTTCAAAGCCCAAGGAAATACTTCAAAAACACTTATATTTTTCGCTTATTTCTATTCAGACCCACAAGGACCCACAGCCAGGCGCCAAACACTTATCCACGGAAAATGGTGCCAAACTGCTGGCTCAAGCTCTCAAGACTCAATTGTACAATAAATTCCTGGGCTTAGGTAATAGCTATTACACTTTAGGTTAGCCCAGAAGCTCAGCTTACTTACTATTAATATTTCATGACTTGACCAGTCACGAGACTACTAGCCGTGGGAATATGACTCATTAGTGACTACAGGGTAACTCATTTGTGACTACAGGGTGACTTGTAACTGCCACAGGCTTCCAGGACCTTCCATTCCTTTCCACACCCTTCCACTAATTTCAGGAAGGTCTTGCCTTATCAGGGGGATACATAATCAGCTTAGAATTAGTATATATAGAGACTAGTTCTGTAGCATAAAAGTAACTTAACAATCTATCTTACTATCACCCATAGTCCATCGGATTATCTTGTGCATCAAGCACCCTTAGGTACGTTGATCCGAAGGTCAGTGTCACCCACTCTGGTATGTTGGTCCAAAGGCCAGTGCCACTTTCTCATAGGTACATTGATCTGAAGGTCAGTGCCTCCCTCTCTTGAGTACATTGATCCGAAGGTCAGTGCTTGATAAAGGGTTCTCGGTTAAAACATAAAAGGTACGCAAAAACATAGTAAAAGAACTAAATCAGATTTATAGAATGTCTGTGGAAATAATCCTAGGCAAGGGTAGAATAATAGTTCACGTACACAAACTATTATTCCTACACGTAATTGAAAAGGCACCTGCCAAGGCCCCCTCTAAACAATTCTTTTTGGACATCAACCCAGACAGGCTTCCACTTGCCCACGTCTTGTCGGAGAACTTGATTAGGGTTTCTTCACACCAAAGTTTTGTCACGGTTCTCGGGTTACCTCATTTATGGTTCCAAAACAGGTTCGATGAGGCTCGTGGCTCGAAGGGACATAGTCAACTGCTGTTGAGAGAAGATGGGTTGAAGGTTTTGGGGATCAATGGTGGCATAGTCGCTCATCCCCTGCTTAAGATAGACATCCCATTGTCTAGTGAGCGAATCAGGCTTAGTGCCCAAACAACCTGGTCTGAAACGAGTGACGAGATTAAACTGTGAAAGGTATTCCGACCACCTAGCTTGATGTCTAGTCAACAACTTGGTCGTGCAAAAGTACTCCAAGTTCTTATGATCAGTGATGACATTGACAGGGTCACTGGAAGCTTCTAAGTAGTGATGCCATTTTTGAAAAGCTTCAAAAATTGCGAGCAGTTCTTTATCATGAATGTTGTAATTGAGTTTGGGAGAAGTGAAAGTTTGGGAATGAAATGCAACAGGATGAAGCTCGCCGTCTGGGTGTGTTGAGAGAGTATAGCTGCTAAAGCGTAATCTGATGCATCTGTCTCCACAATCAAAGGCAAATCAGGAGTCCAATGAGTTAAGATGGGGGCAGACGTGAATGCCAGTTTTACCTTATTGAATGCATCTCTACACTCCTCACTCCAGTTCCACACCAGACCTTTGCGAGTGAGTCGAGTAAGGGGAGTCATAATAGAGGAATAGTTGAAAATGAATTGTCGATAGAAGTTCACAAATCCGAGGAATGATTGGACATCTTTGACTTTTTGCGGCTCGGGCCATTGAGTGATGCACTTGACTTTGTCTTCATGTCATCGTAAGACCATCGGGTGATAGGATATATCTGAGGTATCCGACAGATGTTTGGTGGAAGGAGCATTTGTCTTCTCAAGCATAAAGGTTGTGTTTGTATAATCGTCGAAGAACTTTGTGAACATGTTCGATATGCGAGGATTTGTCATTGGAATAGATGAGGATGTTGTCCAAATAGATAATGGTGCAGTTGTCTAATAGATCGCCAAAAATGTTGTTTATGAAGCGCTGAAATGCAGCAGGGGCATTAGATAAACCAAATGGCATGACAAGCCACTCAAAGGGTCCATAACGAGTCCTAAAGGCTGTCTTCCATTTGTCCCCTTTGGCAATTCGAACAAGATGATAGGCATGTCGTCAATTTTGGTGTATATACGAGCTTTCTTGGGGGTGTCTAAGAGGTCAGAGATAAGGGGAAGTGGATAATGGTCCTTCTTTGTAATTCTGTTTAGACCACAAAAGTCTACACAGAGTCGCAGGGAGCCATCCTTCTTGCGTACGAATAGTACTGGGGCACCATGTGACGAATGCAAGGGTTGAATGAAGCCCATATTGAGGTGTTTGTCAATGAAATCTTGTAGTGATTGGAGTTCAGATACTGAGAGGGAATAGATGGGACCAAGAGGGGGCGAAGTGTTATCCTCGAGGTTGATCTTGAGGTCGTAAGGTCTATGAGGTGCTAGTGTATTACTGTGCTGTTTACTAAAGACATCAGCAAAGTCATGATAGAATTTTGGAACATGCTGTTTAATGCTATCCAGGTTGTCGGAAGAATCGACCGTAGTAGAGCCTTGAGCATATTTGTCGAGATCTGCAAGGTCGAGTTGGAAGGCTTGCGAACCTTCTAGTTTGCAGGTGCAAACAAACACTTCTGCATTAACTAGGGCTATTCGTGGCACCTCTAACTTCAGAGATGGTGACAGATTGCTTGGAAGTAAAGTGCTGGACTGTGAAGCAGCAGGGGTTGGAATGACGGTCGGTTCTGTAGACTTGAAAGTTATACTGCCCAATACCCAGTCAATCGATGGATTGTAGTGGGTGAGCCAGTTGAAGCTGAGTACTGCAGAGCAACTGCTGTCCAATGATGTTACATAGAAAGTAATGTTCTGAAGTTTGCCAGTTGGAAATCAGATGGGGATCATAGTGGTCTGAGTAATGACAGAGTTAGTAGAACCATCAAATAGTTTCAATGGAATAGGAGGAACTGAATTAGTAGGCAAAGAGTATTTTTGCACAACTCGTGATTCAATAAAGCAGTCTGAAGAACCACAATCTAAGAGCGTAACAAGAGGAAACTTGGAAATAAGAGAGCAAGTCAAATTAACTATTAAAGAAGTTTTCGAAGACTCAGAAGTAGAAGATACACAAGAAATAGGAGAAAGGGCATTCAAGAAGAGCATATGAGAGAGGCTAATGCAACCCTCAGCTCGTGCATTTCCAAGGTTGCAGCTGATTTTTTCGACTCCATCACTGTGTTTTCTTTGGCATTGGTGTTGGACATGCTCACCTTGGTTGTGCGTGCCTTGGTCGATTTTTTGTTGTTGCTGTTGTTGTTCTTGTTTTTTTTTTTCATTTGATATGACCTCAGGATAACCTATGGTGGTCGCTACCCTCGCTGTACCTAAAATGGGATGACCTTCCTCCTCTCTCCCTAAGTCTCCTATCCCGCTACCTCCTCAGGTGGGTGAAAGTATCGATGACAGATCTGTTCCCCCATCGACCCAGCCTCCTTGAGACCGTTTATCGCCCCACCTTCGATTGAAGTAAGGTACTCTCTCACTCTGGTTGTTGACTACATGTGGTATGTCTAGCATCGTAAGTGCCCGGCTGGCTAAGCATGCCTGCATGACATATGGGACTGCTACAGCTGAAACAGAGAAATAAAGGGAGGTGAGGTCTATAATGTGTTGCTCTGTCGCCTTGACCACTGTATTGGGCTTTGTCCCCTTGTTTCCGCCGATTCAGGTCCATATGTGTCATTGTGCGAGCTGTTGGTAGGTGTGTGATTGTGGTTGTCCTAGTGTTGTGTTCTGACATTTGGGTGGTTGGCTAGTCAACAGCTCTGTCGTTAAGTAGTGGTGTGATGGGAGACATTGCCAAAGATGTTGTCCAGCCACTTTGTGGCAGCTACATAGCATAATAGTGCTGTCATCCCTTGTTTGTTTCCTAAGAGCATTTGTGCTGACTGTTAGGCCTCGGAATTGCCGACGATGCATGGGCCGAGCATTATAGTAATAGTGCTGGCTTCACGATGCTGGCGGGAAGCAGCCAAGTCCTGCAGGCCGGTCGTAGTGGCTTGGCTTCAACGTGCTCGTGCATTGCGCCCTACTTTCCATACATGCCACTGATTTGGGACAGAAGAGATACCCAGGCAGAAGAGATACCCAGGAGGGTGCTGAGAGTGTTGGCCCGAGTAAAGGACTTTAGACAGGAGGAGGGAGGATAAGAAGGCGTAAACCTAGTTGATTTCCAGAACGAAGAACCATCTACATATATTCACTACTTATATAGGTTAAGAAGTGAGATGTGGAACAGGGTGGCGCAAGGAATGGAGAACAATAAGGTATGAAGAATCATGTGGAGGTATTGTCCACAATGATCAAGAATAGAACAAGGAATGTGGACGACAATAGAACAATGAAGTATGGCCGAGAACAAAAGAGTGAGTGAGAATAGAACAATAGAGAGTGGCCGAACATAAAACAATAGGGCCACTGCCGAGTGACAACAAATAGTGAGTGTCCCAAGGGTAAACAGGCAAGGGGAAGGACAGGGAATAAAAGAATAATAAAGAATAGGAGGGTGGGATAGGGATAATGAACCAAATGATGAACCGAATGTACCGAGCCGAGGCCACACACTGGTGAGGGATGATATGGGTAAGGGTTGGTTGGTCAGTACTGCCGAGTAAATCAGAGCATGGTATTGTGGGCTTGACACTGACTTGACTTTGCTACCTAGCTTCCTCCTCAGCTCATGCCTGGCATGTTTGTGGGATCTGCAATCAAACAGGAAGTGGTGGACTGTTTCATCTGCTTTCTTGCATGCTGGACAGAGGGGTGAGTATTTTGGAACCTGGACAAGACCTTGGTGTTAAAGATATAACACTTTAGTCAAGCACTGTGTGTAGTGAAGCGAGACGAAGAAGAGTTTCAAACCCTGCTGCAGCACAACTCCAGAAATAATTTAATATTTGTACTTTGGTCACAAACTGTGTAATAACTCTAGCAAGCTAATACGACGAGTAAGTGATGCGTTTTTTAGCAGCAATGAATGAGACTATCAAAGTCTGTAGGTTCAGGACACTTAGGGGTCCAGAGATATTCCAATGAAAGGGAATGCACTTAGAGGAAAGAGGAAGTAAGTGGAATGAACGGATAACCCAGTCAATGCACTCTAAAATGAGGAGAGGCCGAGACAGAAATTACAGTGAAGTAATCTCAAGAGACAAAAGAGTCTTTAATCAGAAACTGATTAGAAACCCTCAGAGGTAGAGATGCAATTGAACTGGACTATCAACAGGACAATCTCACTCTGTAGAATCAGTTTTACTAAGCAGGATTATCAACTACTTATGCTGAATCTAATACTAATACCGGACTATCAACGATACTAATATATGAGAAAGATAATACTAATACTGGACTATCAACAGTACTAATACTATTATGTAAACCTAGGAGCTGGACTATCAACAGCTGACTAAGAGTACTCACAATGTCACACTGACAAGTGGAAAGGAGATGATTGATTTTATTGCTTCAAAGGGGGGCAGGAAGGCCTTCTTTTATACTAATTTACAGGACGATTAGTAAGCTAAAGTATCTCCTAACTATTTATAGTACAAGCCAATAGGATCACAGTTCCTGGGAGTGAGTCATGTCAAAGAATCACATGCACCTTGTCTCAGAATTCAGGGTGCATCCTGATCTCTAGTTTACACCCTTAAAACCATCCTTGTCCAATCAGAATCCAGTGACTCATGCCATCTGAGACATAATGAGTCATTCATGAGGTCACATGACTGGTATGAGTCATTTCTAAAATAGGAGTTCCAATAGTGAGTCATTTTCTGAGACATTACTTAGCTTGTTCCTAGTAATCTCCTTATTTAACAATAAAAAAGGGGATTTAGATCGGTTTTGAGCATGTGATTAAGGGCAGAGGCTGTGCAGGAAGGATCTAATGTTTTACCCTAATATTTGCATGAGACAGGGAGTGTCTCAGGCTAATATTTGTGTGTTTCTATGGAGAAACCGGCAACTTGGCTCTGGGCTTGAATCTGGCCAGAGCCCGATGTTTTGGAAAGCGGAGTTTGAATTTCGGGCCAAACCTTCGGTGGTGAACAATAGAAGTTGTAATAGGGATAATGGAGGAATTAATGATTATTGTGAACCCCTAGAAGGAAGGAGGAAGGCTTTATAGAGAATATTTGAACATATCCAGGCTAATTAATCAGCAAAACAATTGCTAATTGAGAAAACATTAATTGTACATCTGAGAAGCTCTTCTTTTTTTTGTACTTAAGTCTTTTCAAATGTTTTTGTGATTTTTATCTACCCAATTATTCAGTGTTTTCAAGAGATCCCCTACAGTGAGGCCACCTTCTTGATCCAGTGGAGATGACTGTTGAGTGGAACATGTCCTATTCTCAGCTGCGTGATCAGGCTTATCTGTGCCCAGGTGAACTCTGCGACTGTTTTGTGATATTTTCCAGAAGGGAGGGCATTGTCGATCTTAGTAATCCTAGCATACCTTGTGAGGCCTCCCACCGCTTCTTCCATTCATATTTGAGGACCGTTCTAAAGTGCTGTCTCCCAGCAGCTATGCTGCATGGTAGCGGCACAGGTATGCTGGCAGCTCTTCTTCTTGACTGCTATTGTGTTTTGACGCTTCCTTTGCCTCTGTATCTGCTGCAATATTCCCTTCCACTTCATCATGCCCTGATATCCATGCAATCTTGAGATCGAGTTGGCGTTGCGATGTTGGTCTTGCCACTGAATTGGCCATTCTGTTGGCCTGCTCTAGTATGTGTTGTGCTGGCCTGGACTTTATATATATCCTATTGATTGTATTACTGCTTGGTTGTCTAGTAAGATGGTCACCATCTTGACTGCCCTTTCCTTTGACAGAAGCTCCAGGGCTAGTGTCATGCCAACCACCTCTGCCTCATATGTTGTATGATCATTTAGTGATCCCAGGTGATATCTTAGTGCCGTCACCCTCCTTCCACGCTTGTAGAGTACTGCTGCTGCACCTGCCTTCCCCTCTATTCCTGAGCCATCTGTATAGATCTTCACATCTGAATTGTCTTCCTCATCCCCTTCCTTGGAGGCTTCTCTGGTATCTGCAATATCTGTGGTGAAGAGCTGGGCCATGTCTGGTAACTGCAAGGTGGGGTAGATAGATTCATATGTCTCTGAAGTGAGCCCAAAGCCGTGAAAGAGTAGGTGTAGAGGGGAGGGGTGTCTCTTGATCAGGCATCTCACACAGGAATGTATCTGTTGGTGCAGCGGGTGGGCCTTTGGCAGGGTGACAAGCAGGGTGACTGGGCGATGGCATACATTCTGCAGTAACAGCTCCACTGGGAGTACATTGGCATGGACCTCTAGTGCGTCTGTGGCTGTCATTCTCATCACTCCTGTGATGGCAATTGTTGCTATCCTTTGCACTGAGGTCAGCTTCTGTACCACACCCACTGACCCTTTTGCCCTTTTTCCTCCTTCTTGTCGCTGTACTGGGGTGAACCACACATCAGCAGCATAGGTGAATTTAGGGACTGCCACTGCACGGTATAGTTGCACGGGTGTTCAAAATTCCTGAAAGGTTGGATGCATTGTTTGTTTTACTCCATGGGCACTGTTGGTGTTCAATGTGTACAACTGGTGCCAGAGTCGGAGGCCTTTCTTCTTATTCCTTGATTTCCAAAGGGTCCGAGACTTCGGACTCTTCTTCAATTTCCTCTATCATGGAGGCTGTGTGCCCCTTGGTGACTGTGGTGGTGGATCTTGGGCATTCCTTGGCTGTGTGGCCCAATCTGCCACAGAAGAGGCAGAGGTTTTGTTCAAAGTAGTGTTGTCATTCTTACAGTGTAAGTTTTCCGTCTTTACCGAGCTTGGATGATAGGTCTGTGGTAGTCCTGCTGCCACTGGATGGGGTTGCAGGTTGGCCTGGATTGGCCGTCTTATTGCCCATATTAGGGGCCAAGTACATGTTCATGGGGGTCCTCCCTCGGTTATAGGGGTGGTCGAAGTTCCTGGTGGAGGGGGACTCTCTGGCAACTTCCGATTGTCGCTCCCAATAGCAGGCATTGATGGATTGGGACAGGAGGCGGAGTTGGAGCAGGGAGTGGGGTTTTCCTACTCTGGAGATCTCGTCCTTAATCTTGCCAGGGAGTCCGTTGTAGAGCTGGCGATGGAGTATGGCATCACCCTAGTGGACACAGGTGGCTAGTTGATTGAATTCGACTACATATTTTGTGATGCACTGGTTATCGTGCATGCGGAGGTTCTCGAGGTCTGCTTCGGCCTCTCCTTCCGGGTCATGGGGGCCAAAGTTGGTTTTGAGTTCACCGATGAACTCTTCATAGTCATAGAGCCAGTCTGGCTCGTCAGGGGTGGAGAGGGCTGATTCAAACCAGTCCAGGGCAGTACCGGTCAGGTACGACAGTACATAGGTTACCTTGGCACTGTCAGAATTGAAAGCATCAGGGCGATCACAGAAGTTCAGGCTATACTGCACTAGGAAGGCTTGTAGCTTCCTCGAATCGGATCTATCAAAGGTATCTGGATCCCGGACCTTGGCGGCACAGGGGGCTGATCTTCTGGGGCTGGTCAAGTTATTTGCCAGCATAACAAGGGCCTGAGTAAGGTCAGGCACATTGTTGGGTCCTAAGGTGGGGGCCCCTCCTGGATGTGCAGGAGGTGGTGGTGCTGCGGTGGGTGGTGCGACATGGTGTTGGACGACAGGGGGTGGTGCAGTGGGCAGAGGTACGACAGGTAGTGGTGCAATGAGTGGTGGTGCCATGGGTGGTGGTGCAACGAACAGAGGTACAAAGGGTGGTGGCACATAGGAGGGAGATGTGAAGGGGGTGGTGCTGATGGTGGTCCCAAAGTTGACGACACTACTGAGGATGGTCCCAAGCTGGATGGCATCTCTGAGGGCGATGATTGCTGAGCCACCAGGGGGTGGTTCACGAGGAATGGGTTGGTCATATTCGAGCATGGGTGTAGGGCTGCGCTCGTGAATCTGGAGTCGGATGAAGGTTCTGGAGGGTATGCTGGGGTCTGAGGCATCTGGAAACTGGGTCGGGGGCAGACAGTTCTCGAGGGATGGATGCACGGTGGGCAGACGTCTGGGAGATTGTCTGTAGGGCTTGTGAATGCATGATGGATCTCAAGCTCATGATGATCAGGAGTATGAGTATGAATATACTGTTAAATCCACACATGTCAGGCGCTTAGCTAGATACTTCCAGAAGGGTTTCTGGAGGTTCCGAGTGGTTTCCGAGAGGGGGTTTGTACTCCGGAGGTGGAGGGACTAGAGGTCGTGGGTTCATGGACAGAAATGGAAAAGGCGGAAAGATGGGAAGTGCCGGGGGCTTAGGACTGTTTGTGGTATTAGGTCATTCGACTAGTCGTTTGAGTTGTTCGAGGTTGCAGGGACTTGGCTTCAACTTATGTGTTATGCCCTCCTCAATTGTCTGTCCCTAATTTCAGAAAGTCAGAAAGTTTACCGGAACTGAATCGGAAACTATGACACAGAATTAAGTCGATATTTGTACTGGTGAATGGTCCAGTCAACTGGTGGTTTATATACATATAACTAATCCTTGTACTAACTTTTGCCAAGTAAAGACAAGGGGGGGAAAGAGTACAAGGGGCTAATAGAGAACAAAGAACAAGGGAGTGAGGTACACGATGATCCTGCATGTCGTTTATCAAAAGAGCAGAACCTAGGTCTCGGAATCATGGAGGTTCGGGATTGCAGAACTTTGGGTTGATACCACAGATTCATGGAAAGCCATTGTTTCAGACTTCTAACAGTCAGAAAGTCCCGGAAACAATGTGGGTGGTTAGGGAGACTAATGGGGGTTTATTAGGGGCATGGGCCATAACAATAGTCGGGCATGCCAGCATACGGTTCCCAACAGACATAGGGAAAGCAGAAGGGGCTTTTTAGGAAAAAAGAAACCCCTTTCTATAGGCAGCAGATTGTGGGTGCTTAGGAAATGCCTATTACATTCCAAAATGCCTAAGAAAATTCCCACGTCCTTCTCCACTCAATTCACCACATGAATTGGCATAGGACCTTGAGGGCTTGGTCCTAGTGGGGGGATACTGTTATGGCCCATGCCCCTTAAACAAACCTATTACAGTTCCCGCAACTGCCTGCACCTTTCTGGGGATTTTCTTGCCACAATTATCAGGAATGATCCCCCAACCATCTTTTCACAATTCCTTCTTGACAACCTGAAGTTCTGCAATCCCAAATTCTTGTGATTCCATAACCACGGTTCTGCCTTTGCAGTAGGTATCTCGAAGGCTCACCGCATACCTAACTCCCTTGTCCTTCATTTTCAATTGACCCCTTGTATTTCCTCCTTCCCCTTGTCTTTAGACCAGACAGTAGATAATACAAGGAGTAGCTACATATATATAACCCTCAGTCAACTGGACTATTTGCCAGTACAAATATTGACTTAATTTGCATCCTAGTTTCTGACCTAAGTCCCAGCTTACTCCCAACTTAGTTTCTTGCGCATTTCCAACTTTCTGAAATTAGGGACAGACAATTGAGGAGGGCGCAACATATAAGTTGAACCCAAGTCCCTCCAACTTCAAACACCCAAACAACTAGTCATACAAGTTCAACACTGCGACCGACCACCACCCTAAGTCCCTAGCATTTTATTATCCACTTTCCATCCCCTCTGTTTCCCTTGTCCTTGACCTTACGACCCTCAACCTCCTATGTCTTTGGAACCTCGTTCTCCCTACAGAGACCTTCAGAAATCTATGGAATCCTTCCAGTATCATTATATTAAGCACCTGACATGCAGATTTAACAAGTGTCACACTTGTAGTCACTAATAATAAAAGAAGAGAAATATTCCCATAACTGGTAGTCTTGTGACTTGTCAAGTCACAAAATATTAATATTATATGAGCCATGCTTCTAGGCTGACCTTTATGTAATAGCCATTATATAAGCCCAGGAATTTGTTGTACAATATGGACTGAGAACTTGACCCAGGAATTTGGTGCCATTTTCTATGTATTAAGTAATTGGTACACAATTGTGGTTCCTTGTGGGTCCAAATAGAGATGGGGGAAATGTATATGTTTTTGAGGGTTTTTCCTTGGGCTTGAAGGTTTGTTGTTTAAGAGTTAATTACTATAAGTAATTCACTCTTAAATGGCCAACTAAAATGTTATTATTATTTTTTTTGTATTCATTTTAAGACTGATTTGATGGGTGATTTTCTGAATAAGAGAGGTTTGGATTCTTGTATGCTGATCTGGTTTCAATAGTCATCTAAGCCTAAGGGAGAATTCCCTGTTCCCCAACAATAACCCAGGAGAGAGGCAGCAGAGACCCAGAAAGCCAGAAGAGACAGGAATGTTACCAGCAAAGCAGCCAGCAGGTGGAGGGAAGCCATGCATAAGTTTGAGGTGCATGAATTTGAGGCACATGAGTTTGATTTGAGGCAGTTGTTGAACCAGTCACATGTAGCGGTTATGAGCAGTAGCTAGATACAGAGAAACTCAGTGAACGGGTGGTTCACTTTGTGTATGTATTGTTACTATACCTAGATACAGAGAGGCTGCAATGTAATGAGTGCCTATGTATCTAGGTGTACAAAAGGGAATACACACCTCAGTGAACGGGCGGTTCACTGAGGGGCTGCTATCTATTCATTTAACATATATACAGTCCCAGTCAAGCATGGCCAGGACCTCCATATCTTACTGTGTTTGTTGCTTATATATCTTAGTTCTAACACCCCCCCTTAAGCAGAACACATCCCAACCATCGCATTCAGGTATAGTACCTTGTGTCGAGGGAGGGCCTTTGTAAACATGTCTGCTGCGATTTTGTCTGTCAGCACGTAGTTGACATGAATGAGTCTCTTGTGCTCAGCTTGGCATATGAAGTGGTAGCAGATATCAATGTGTTTCATCTGGGGATGGTACTCATCGTTCTTGGTAATGGAGATGGAGGAGACATTGTCAAGGTGGATTGTGATTGGTTTTTCAAGTAGCCATGCAATTTCTGCCAGAAACATGCAAATCCAGAGTGCGTCCTTTGCAGCATGAGTTGCAGCAATGTACTCAGCTTCGGTAGTTGACAACACAACAATTGGTTGCTTCTTTGAACTCCAAGCAACTGCTCCTCCATCTATGGTGAACACATACCCAGACACGGAGTGCCTATGCTCCTGTGAAGCCCAGCCTGCATCAGAGAATGCTTCTAGTCCCTTCTGTGCTCCTCCAATGACGAGGCAAGTATCCTTCATCCCCTTAAGGTAGCAAAAAACCCTTTTGACTGCTTCCCAGTGCACTCTCTCTGGGTTCTGCATAAACTGCACCAGGAAAGAAACGGCGAAAGAGATGTCTGGGCATGTGCCTAGCACTGCATACATGAGGGATCTGATGGCCTCCCTGTAGGGCATGTTTCGCATTTCGTCAAACTGATGAGGGGTGGAAGGGGATTGGGACAGTGACAGTTTGTAGTAGGGGTCAAGTGGTGTGCTGAGCAGGTTAGCATCCTGTAGATTAAATCTCTTGAGTATTTTCTCAATATACGCACGTTGTGAGAACGAGATTGTGCGCATCTCACAGTCCCGCTTCACCTCTATTCCCAATAGCCAGCTCAGATCCCCAAGATCCTTGATTTTGAGGATGGTGCACAGTTCATCCTTGAATGTGCAGATCATGACTTTTGAGTTGCCAGCCATGGTGAGATTGTCGATGTCTATGGCAATGATGAGAGCATCCTGGCCAGCATATCTGTGGAATACGGCATGCTCAACTTTGCAATGCATAAACCCGAACCTGTACATAATGCCACACAGTATATTGTACCACTCCCTTCCTAACTGTTTAAGTCTGTAGATCGCACGGTTGAGGTGGCAAACGTGATGTTCCTGTCCAGGGACTTCATAGCCTTTAGCCTGGCGCATGTAAACTGTCTCTGTAATCGGGGCGTTGAGGTATGTACCATCGATATTGGTCTGCTCAAGCTCCCAGTCATTCCTGACTGCTATGGTGGTGATGATGCGGATGGCAGAAAGTTTGGCAGTGGGACAGAAGGTTTCATTGTAGTCTATCCCTTCCATTTGGGAAAAGCCTTGCACGACAAGCCTGGTCTTATGGGCTACAACATTACCATTTGCGTCATGCTTGTAGCAAAAGACGAGCCTGCTGCCAACAATGTTGGCGCTGTCTGGGGGTTCTACGAGATCCCATGTGTGTAGCATTGCATGCTGGTCCAGCTCCCGCTTGATAGATGTGTCCCACGCCAGCCAGTCCTTATGTGAACTTACATCGTCCAGGCTAACTGGGTCGACTCCCACACTCTGGGTAGCTGCCGCCATCGCATGTTCTAGCGAGTGGTGTATCAGTCATTCATCCTCTATGCTGACCTCCTCTATCTCCTCCAGGACCGCTAAGGCCATGTTCCCGGTAGGGGGCAGGCAGCCCCGTAGGATATATGGGGGTGTTCGTACAACTGGTGCTGCTGCCTGTGCCATCGGCAATCCCATGCACATATGCGGATGGTTTCCATATGCAGTGACCCCTGCTGAGTGGATCTGTGTCCACATCCTCGAATCCTTCGAGTGGGTCGATCCACATGTGACCTGTGGGTGGATCAGGTGGTAGTGGTGGTGGTCCTTGGCCATGAGGGGTGCCACTGATGCCCTTACTGCCATGGGTGATGGACCCCCCCTCATTTAGTGTATTGGCAGGTGTGACCAGGACCGGAGCATCGAACATCATGTTGCATTCGATGGTGACATGATGTTTTCTGGGCCAGTAAACCCTATGGCCCTTACTTTCATCGCTGTACCCCATCCATCTCCCCTCATCTGCCTTGGAGTCCAACTTCCCTGTGTTTTCTTTCAGCACAAACACCCTTGTGCCCCACTCAGGTAAGTCTGTAAGATCTGGCTTGATTGATGAGATTATGAGCAAATTACAGTAGGTTTGAAGAATTTGTAGGCAGTCTATTTTATTTATCTCCTCAGTGTAGTCAATAACTAAGTGTATATTCGAATAATATACCTATTTTATTTATCTTACAAAAGAAATGAAAGAGCAATCAGCCCTGAGGCTTTGTACATAATACTATACAACTCACCTCCTCAGTGTAGTCAATAACTGAGGAGGGAGGCTTGCGCGGGTCGTGTTTCACCCGCATATACCCTGCAACCGGCCCTTGACCCTATCGAAGGTTTGAGCCAGGCTGCCGGTTCCAAATCCAGGGAGCCGGCCACGCTAGTCGCGTCGTGCGTGGACAAGCGCCCGTAAGTAGCGTACATAGTAAAACATGAATAACTCCCTCAATAATGAGGGTAAAAATACAAATAAAAGTGAGAAAAATTAAGAACTTAAAAGCGCACAGAATGATACCAAAATCGATATATAAATACAATATATTGAGATTGGTCTCTCAGGGGTGAGATGCAAGTTTGCACCCAACATTGATGTGATGCATAACCTCATATGGTGTTTTTCCATCCAGTGCATGTGTGGATGTCCAGTTCTTCAACCAGACAGCATATTGCACTGACTCCATCTAGAGGAATTTTGGCAGACCGACTGCCAGGTGCATCCCACGTGCGTGTTCCAGTAGCATGTGATTGAGTCTCTCTGACACCCCATTCTCTTCAGGCGTGTCATGTATGGTCAGGCTTCTGACCGTTCCCTTGGACTTTAGGTGAGTGTTGAATTCTTTGGAGAGATATTCACCGCCACAATCTGTTTGTAGGTGCTTCACCTTCACGTTATGTTGGGTCTCCACCCATGCCTCATACTGTCTGTAGCAGCAGAGGGTCTCGCTTTTCTTCACAATGGGTACCAGGTATGTCCATCTGCAGTGGTCATCGGTGAAGGTGACAAAATATTCTTTGCCATTGTAGCTTTGAGGGTTCACAGGCCCCCACATGTCCAAATGGACCTTTTTGCCGATTTTCACAGCCCGCGGTCCCTCTTGCATCTGTGAGACCGGCTTTCTTGTATGTTTTGCTTGTGCGCAGGCTGTGCAGAAACCTGGTTGACTGGTTGTATCCAGCTCAAGTCCCGTTATGACACTGTCTTGAACGAGTTTCCAGGCGACTTGCGGGGATATGTGCCCCATCCGGTGGTGCAGCTCGTCTATAGTGAGTGCTTTTTGCACCATACTTGTTGCCGCTGCTGTGGATTGATGTTCCACTTTGTACAGTCCACTCGAGAGTGGGACCTGCCCAAGCAGTGTCCCTCGCTTATCCCGAATCAGACATTTCTGGTCATTTAATAGGACCGAGTACTCTGTGGTATCGCAGTACATCAATGAAATCAGCGTGAATGCAAGATCGGGGAAATACAACATGTCTTTCAATGTAACGTGCATTGTGGTTTTTCCATTTGGGATTCCAATCTTCATGCTGCCTATCCCAACAGCTTTAAACATGGTTTTATCTGCAGCATTGATTGCATGTGGCGCGATCTCCTTGAAGGTAATGAACCAGTGCCTGTCTGGTGACATATGCCCTGATGCACCCGAGTCATAGATGTTGACTTCCTGTCCCATCAATGCACTCATTCCCAGCATGAGTGTGGTCCCAGCAAATGTTGTTGTGAAGGCAAATTCCTTGCCTTCTGCTACCGTGTTTGCTGAACTGCCTCCCTTCATGTCTTCATCTTTTTTGTCTGTCTTTTTGGCTTTAGAGCAGCAGTCCACTCTCTTATGTCCCTTTTTTCCACAGTTCCAATATTCTATGTTGGTTTTCGTGGTGTTGGAGGTGCCCTTGCATGCCTGTGACTTTCCACGCCCTTTTGCTGCAGTGAGAGCATTCTCACTCGCCCTCAGTTGGTGCTCCTCGATGGTGAGTCCTTCAAACTCATCGATCAACGTACTGACCACCTGATCCGGCTCCAACTTTGCCTTCGCGTGCGCTGCTGACATTGTAATCGCGTTAATCAGTGGGCAGTACAACTTAGGGAGTGACCCAAGGATGACGGTAACTAGGTCATCATCGGTGAGTCCAGTGTTCATCCCAGCAAGTTGCTCTTGCATCCTCATAATTGCCTCCAGGTGTGTACGGACGTTCGACTCATCCTCGCATTTCATCTTGTACATCTGGCGCCGCATATCAACCTTAACAGTGAGTGCTCTGGTTTTGTGTTTTGAGCACACAGCATCCCATACATCCTTGGCTGTAGGGAGGTTGCGGATCTCAATGAGGAGGCTGTCGGGGACCATGGTAAATATCTGGGCCATGATCGTGGCCTCCCGCTGATTGTAATCATCCCAGCATTTTTCTAAGTCATCCAGGTCCTCTTCTTCCTTTACTGTTAGCCTATGGCCCCTGGGATAGGTGGAGATCAGAGGGGGGATTTGTTGGCAGGGAAGGTCTAGAGACTCTTAACTGTCACACACAGAGAGCAAGAATGGCCTTTGGGGCTTGTCAATATAGATGCTAAAGACAAGTATATAACAAAGTAACTACTAACCTTTGGGGCTTGTCAATATGGATGCTAAAGACAAGACCCAAAGGTGTGCAAAGGTGTGTCATTATGGGCGCTTATTTTAAGCGCCAGAGAACACAAATGCAAAGGTGAAAAGTGCAAAAGGGAAACACAAAAGTGTAAGAACAAAACACAAATGCAGGGGAATAATCATACCCCAACAGGATTCTGCTGTCCCGTCCAGGTGATGTTTGGCACCACGAGTCACAGACAGGGTGGCTAACATTTGACTTTTCCAGGTGACCCAGTTCGTGCCGTCCCTGGCCAGCTTCGGGACAACGAACGACTTAGAGGTGGGGGTTGACATAGTGGGCTCTGTGGGGCCCATAACCTGTAGCGGTTATGCGCAGTAGCTAGATACAGAGAGGCTCAGTGAACGGGCAGTTCACTTTGTGTATGTATTCTTACTATACCTAGATACAGAGAGGCTGCAATGTAATGAGTGCCTATGTATCTAGGTGTACAAAAGGGAATACGCACCTCAGTGAATGGGCGGTTCACTGAGGGGCTGCTATCTATTCGTTTAACATATATACAGTCCCGGTCGAGCATGGCCAGGACCTCCATACCTTACTGCGTTCTGTGCTTATACATCTTAGTTCCAACATCACATGACCTAGGGTCACCCTTATACCACCTTGCCTTTTGAGAATAAATATGCCTAATGCTAACCTTTATATTTCATGATTTCAACATTTTTTCAAGGTTGAGAGTCGACCTTGCAACAAGCAGAAGTCAACCCCTGACCAGTGTTCCAGATTAGGGTAAACTCCCGACTTTTACTCAATGTTAATTTCAGCTCCGGCTAAAACGGTGTGTAGGGTCTGTTCTAGGTCACGTAAGCGTCATTGATATCACAGAGCTCATCTCTTTATTCAACCGAACTTACTGATTCTTTGAGGTGACAGTATTCCTTCGTTGTCGCACAAGGGGTATCATTAGAATCCTTCATAAACGCATCGGAAACGGAATGTCACTTGCTGCTCAGAACAACAAATAATTTTTATTTCGTGAACTTGTGTAGACCAGATGCAATTCAACCAGAATAATTATCATAAGGCTTCGCAAATTGAATGTCTGCCCGAAGAACGTAAGCCGAACCGGATGCCAAGGCGAAAAGAATGCGATGAATTTCTCCAAATGTTCCATGCACATAATTGGTATTTTTTTTCTATTAGCTAGTCTGAAGTTCTGGCGCTGTCATCGCCTCCGGCTGCGGACCTGGCCCAGCACACACACACATACACACGATCCTCTTATTTCGAGGCATTGTTCCTCCCACCAACACCTAAGGCAGGTGCAGAGCAGTATCATGTCAGGAACCTCTTATTCCAATCCTCAATCCACCTCTTCGTCCGGGGGCATAAATCTTGATTGGAAAAATGTTAACATCCGTAAGCTTGTTTGTTGAGTCATAAGCAAGGCTTCGGCAGAGCTGAACACACGTATTCCGTTACAGATGCAAATGGAAGCGTGAACATACCGATTATCAACAGTACGTGTTGTGATCCCTTTCAGCCTTGGACTTTCATCCTCACATCTGTTTAGACCCTCCCCAAGATCCTTTGGCGATCCTCAAACCCGCAGAGCGCGCCTCTTATGACTCCCGCCATGGCGCTGAAGGCAACGAACCCCACGGATGCATGGAGCACACCCGTGTCCATATCTTGGCCGATATCGAGGCTTGGGCACGCGATCCTTCAGCTCCACCAGTCTACTGGCTCAATGGGTTCCTAGGAACAGGCAAAACCACCATTGCTCACACCCTGTGTCAGCGTCTGGACGTGCAAAAGAAGCTTGGAGCGAGCTTCTTCTGCTCTCGCTCAGCGTTGAGGGACCCATCCCGCATTATCCCTACGATCGCCAGCATGCTTGCTCGATCTAATTCTGATATTCGATCAGCGATATCCGAGCTTCTTGTGAGCAAACCCGATGTGGCAAATCTCAACTCTGTGCATGACCAGTTCAACTGGCTGATCATCAACCCCGTGAAGCGGGCCTTTGAAACCAAAAGTGACAGTAGTTACATTATCGTGATCGACGGTATCGATGAATGTTCCATCTCCTGGCAATGGGTAGTGTTATCATTGATCAAATCCATTCTCAATATTGATCCGGACATTCCCCTCAAATTCCTCATCACAAGTCGACCAGAGGATTGGATCGTGGCTGGTTTTCGTGCTGATGGTGAACGCCGACCCAAAGAATTCTCTCTTCACGAGGTGGTGAAACGTGATGTACAACGAGATATTGAGACTTATCTTAGATCATCACTCTCTGAGATCGCGAAATCTCGCGGATATTCTCAGCCTGGCTCTCCTTGGCCAACCGAACTCGAGCTTGAGTATCTTCTTGAAAAGTCAAATGGGCTATTCATATTTGCCGCGACTGCAGTACGATATATCGGCCAGAGGGACGCGAGTGCCAGGCAGCGGCTAATCCAGTTGACACGCTTGGCGCTGCCTCTCCCATCCCTGGACGGTTTCTACAATTCGATTGTGAAAGAGGCGTTCCATGATCTTCTCAGCGAGGAAGAGAAGTCCGCGAGACACGACGTACTTGCCGCCGTGGTCCTTCTGCAAAATCCGCTCCCGGTGGCTGGCATTGCCTCCTTGTTATTGTTAGGCGACGAGGAGACTAGGCGTCATCTATCTCTATTTAGTTCCGTCATTCATCTTCCATCTACCGATAACGATAGCGTTAACATTTTTCACGCTTCGTTCCGTGAGTTTATCGTGGATCCAAAGCGCTGCGAAACACACGGCGTAGACTACACAAGAGGTCACCAAATGCTCACGATCAAATCCCTTCAACTGTTGAACCACTCTCTTCGATATAACATCTGTGATTTGCCTGAGGATGGAATCGGAACGCTCCCCAATCAAATCTCAGATCTAGGCATGATTTCCACGGCCCTCCGATACTCGTGTGTGCATTGGGCATTTCATCTTCTAGAAGCGTCTCCTGCAGAGCCGTCGGCGATACTCGACTGTGTTTCCGAATTCGCCAATAATCATTTATTGCACTGGTTCGAGTGCCTGAGTGCAATTGGCGAGCTGGAAACGGGTGTCAAGTCTCTTCGCAACGCCAAAGAAGCCACATTGGTGAGTGCACCGTGCGGAGAAGATTATCAGCTGATCACTTTGACAGAAACACCGGATGATGCCTAATGAGTACGCATTGATGTTTGACGACGCTCGTCATTGCCTCGAGATGGGATTTGAGGCCATCAGCCTTCACTGCCTCCACACGTATCGCTCGGTCTTTACCTGGATTCCTAAACAGTCACTACTACGGCAGAAATATGGGACATCCATCTCTAACATACCTCGAGCCAAAGTACTAGTTGGCCTTGAGGATGGATGGAAGCTGACATCAGAATATATTATGCGACACCGCGCAGTTGTAAATTCTGTCATGTTCTCAAGCGATGGTACTCGAGTTGTGTCTGGGTCAGATGACAGGTCGGTTCGTATTTGGAATACAGCTACTGGCGAAATGGAGCGCATGTTGGAGGGGCATTTGGATGACGTGTGTTGCGTTGCATTTTCACTTGATGGAACACAGGTCGTATCTAGTTCACGAGATAAATCAGTACGAATCTGGGGCGCAACTACGGGAGAGACGATGGGCATGTATGAGGGTCATTCGGATGCGGTGCTGTCCGTGGCTTTCTCCCCTAACGGGACGCGTCTCGTGTCTAGCTCGTGGAAGGCCATCCATATTTGGAGTGCGAGTGCCGGGGAGACAGAGCGGGAGCTGGAGGGGCATTCACATTGGGTGAAGTCTGTGGCTTTCTCACCTGATGGTACACGTGTTGTGTC
>QLPI01002752.1:0-29175 GCA_003314275.1 Chroogomphus rutilus | reverse complement strand
TCCCATCATCATCTGACCGATCACTCTCAATCTTCTATGATCGCCCTCAAAAAACACTATTTTACTATTTCAGCCGATCAATCACGCCCCTTGATCATTCATTGATCACACTATCAGTGTGTGCCCCCACTCGCCACCTTTCATTCGCCGAGACACACACACATACACACACACGCACACACACATACGGAGCTCCGCCCTTTATTAACTCCCGCAGTCCGTGTTATGCTGTGCTGTTGCTGTTGCTGTTGCTTGTTGCTGTGCTGTGTTGCTGTGCTCCACCATGTGTGTACTGACTAATACATCTGACCAGGGCTGTTCCTCGCCGTAACTGTTGGGAACTCTCAACCACCCTTGTGCAGCTTCGGGTTCTTTCTAGTTTCGAATGCTCCTGCCCATGAGTGCAAATTGCTATGACGACGACCCCGTTCTTCAGGGATTAGAGCTCGGGGTGTCACAAGTTCAAATTTTTTTTAATGTCCTGAAGACCCAGTCCTACCATTCTATACAACTTCCGGTATACTGTTGATGAGGAGTCCGATCAAAGTAAAGAGCACTAGATACATAGGATTATATGTTCGACTAAAACCAACTGTTAATAACACGATTTCAGCAATCTGATAACAAGTGACACAAGGCATGATCATATATAACTCCAGCATAGGTGTAGCACTACGAATACCAGGCCGAGGAAACTAGAGATTTGTGCCCGAGGTGTCGTTGCATCGAGTAAAGGAGCTGCAGCACCGATAGTTTGATTCAAGCAATCTAAGAATGTGAAATTGAGATTCGATGGAAGCGGTGTATCCAGTGGATTGGTGGTGTTTGAAGAGAACACAGCAGAGTCATTATATCCGTCCAATGTGAGAGCGATGCTGCTTGCACGATAGTACTGGATGACTTGTTCTGGCTTCGGCTGCCCTGGGTCCGATGTGTTATAGGGGACGGCAGTGATTGAGGTAGTGCTAAGAGAACAATTTTCTTTTATTGAAACGATGAGGGCTTGGACTGTTGTGTTGTCAGATAAGATTCGGAAAGTGTTTGCAGAGCCATCTGGGGGTTGAAACGGGGCATCGAATAGTGGTCCGCCTGGACGTGAGGAATTAGATGGCTCTCCGTACTATAATGCAGGATGTACGTGTTAAAAAAAATGAGTAGGGGAGGAGAAAATGTCCATTTACCTCACTCGAGTTGAATTCGTTACTAGCGCCAAGTCCTGCGGCTGCACCGACGAACGTGATTGGCCAAAAACCAAATGGAAACCCGCGCCCTGTGGTACTTGGGATGTTCGTGCCGGGATAGCCACTCCCGTATTTCCTTGTGTGAATGTATCATCAGTATCAGTCATGGTGCTTGGTGAACTTACTGTAAAAAAAATCCCCGCCCCCCAAGCAAAAAGAAAGAAAAAGAAAAAAAGAGACTCGAGAGCGAACCTAGTTCCAAACACATCATCCCTCGTCCCCCCTCCCGACGTACGACCAGAAAATGGCTGGCCATCAGGTACAGTAGTGACTTGTCTCGAACCATCTCCATAAGAACGGGCGTTCTGTGTTGAACCCGAGGCAGAAGTTATAGACGCGGCTGACGAGCCTTCTCCTTCCTCAGCGGTGCCACCCCCGCTTTTCCCGACAGAGCTTCCACTTCCACTGCTGCCACTTTTACTGCCTCCACTGCTTCCTCCTCCACCACCACCTAAGTAGGTTTTTTCGCACATGGGTCTCATTCAGTGTGATATAAGTAAGACATGCATGAGAGACCTAAACATTACCTCCTTTTCTGCGTTGTAAATGACGTGCACCAGGTTTGAGCCAAGAGGTTATAAGGGGCACGTACATTAATGTATACAAGGAGTAAGAAGTAGATGGCTTGAGAGGGACAGTGGAACAAACACGCCGCCTACATAATCAATCCATGCGTGTGTTTTATAATCTATCCGACTCCGACTCCGACTCATTAAGACCGAGCGTCACATGTTGCTGTTGCGTCACACCCCAAAGGCTGCTGTGTGACACGCCATGCATCAATGCATACATCCAACTGCTCCCAATCCCTAATTTAGAATATAAAACATTTCAGACCTGAAGGATGGTATGCATTTCGTCGATACACTGGGTAAAACCCTTTGTCTGAAGGCTGAAGTTAACTGCAACTGTGGAGTTACCAGGGGAAATTCTACTATGCAGGGCACAGCTTAACCTTTCACGCTTCACGTACAGTAAGCGTGGCTGTCCTAATTCCTAATGTGCCAAGGGATGTTCTATTATTACTTATCACTTATAACTGCAATATTATCAGCGGCCAGTGTTTTTCACATTCATTTTCAACGCAAATGTTTCATTGCTTTATTACTGTTCTGGAATTTTGTTTAGATATTATGGATGGTACGTTTTTTTTCTAAAATTTTTGGGGGATGTACTGGGTTGATAGTTATCTCCACCAGCTATCGATAGGCAAACTGTGGGCATCGTATGTTCACTTAAACGAGGAGGCTGTTCCGGCGTGGCAAAGGGTGAATTTTTTAATTTTTAAAAAAAAAACTGCAGACATGTCGGCGGCCAGTATTTTCACGTTTGTTTCGGCACAGTTCTTCATTGCTTTATTAAAATTTTGGAATTCGTTTTTCAAGCATCATGAATGTTATGGTGCGTTTTTAGTAGATGCACTGGATGAACCCTCATCTCAACCTACCGCGCAGCTACGAGCTGAAATATATATTTTTCTATGAACTAGGGCACAGATGTACCCTTTAATCTGAATTGTACGCTTGCTAAGTGAGGCTATGCTAATGTGCCAAAGCAAGCCCTTCTTATCACCGTAATCTGTCATCGGCCAGTGCTTTCACATTCATATCCAACGCACTGTTTTCATCGCCTTTCCAACACTTTGCCATTCGGGCTTACAGCGATTTATACAAATTTACATATAGTGGGTATGTATTGTTTAATAGCCTGTGGTCGTCTGATCTATCAGACGAGACAGTGGAGTTTTTTTGAGTTATTGCCTCCTTGTCAGCCGTCGATTCAATCAAATCTCTTTTCACTTCCAAAGTTGACTGACTAACCATTATATATATTTTTCAGGATTGGGCAATTCGATCCAATCAAATCGAATCGAATTAGTTCCCAGCAAGTTTTCCACCTCGATGATACCAAACCGCCTATGCCTGCTGCTATTTGGTGAGTTGTGAGTTTAAGATCCTTTTGCTCTCGTGAATGAAAATGATCAAGTCATTGAACGGATATAATACACCACTCACTCGGGAGCGGGAGGGCATAAACACCATGTGGATTCTTCCGTTGCCTTTCCCTTCTGAACGTTTTTGCAGATTGCAGTGTTTTCCACATCTCTGATTTAGGAATAACATGCTAACATGACTGGCAGTACGCCCACTTTTCTGGCAGATGTATAACAGTATCCAATTAGTCCATTTAGCAAAGTATGTACAAATCAGTTTATTTATTTTTTGCTTCTCCATGAAGGCGAAAACATCTGGGGTAATGTTTACTTGTAAACAGATGCACACACCGGTGGATTCAGAAACTCAGAAGCTCTTGTCACGTTTTACAATGATTTCAGTAAAGCGGCGGATATCATTAGTCAAAAGCTCTGGCCTGTAATGAGTCAGAAGCATAAGTCAGCAGTATATCACTCAATAGTGTTGACGTGCCTTTCATGTGCAGCAAAGTGACCACCTATCTCTGAACTTTATGGTACACAAGTGGTTATTTCATGCCGCACCAGCTGTTATGCAAATAACACATTTCCATGAACATTATATGCCCAACTCAGAGCATTGCGGCAACTTACTCATCATGAATTTTATGTAGCTCAAGAAGCTCCAAAAGGTACTTGATTATATGCCTTGAGAACTTGCAAAGCAGCCCCACTGGGATCGTCGACGTTCGCCTTTTCGTAATATCTATCGCAGGCCACCAAACTGGCCCTGCATCTGAAATCCAATAATGCATGACCCATGTTAGGATTTTCGTGATTTCGTCGGGGCGTCCATGGATATTCATCTGTGCACACGAATGAGGTTTTCTCGTATATCCAAGCCATAAGAACGACCAGGGAATCCGTCAGTCGATATGCAATGGTCTGCAGTACATAGTACATGCTCAGACTTGATTGAAACAAGTATGTCTTGCATTACTTACCTGGGGTTCAGTAGTCTGGATCTTCACATAACCTATTTCATTGATCCGGAACACTAGAGACTCCTTGAGATACTCAATTTCAACGCTTCGAATACCTATGAAACCCAGAACGGGGTTTAATTTTTCAGAAGTTGTATTGGGTTCTGAAAAATAGTTGGCGCAGGGGGTTAGGGGCATATTTGTATGTGTGTCCCTCGACAATCAACAATGTGGTAGACAGCAAGAGGTTTGACAACCACACTACCCCCTAGACAAACGCGTGAGCCAGAGTGAGATGATCACTTGATCTGTAAATACCAGTCACCATCTTAGGCGATATAAATATTGTATCCAAGCTTCTTCATCAGTTTATCGAATACAAGAGCAGTGGCCTTGATCTAAAATCTAGGGATGCTGAAAGAAATGGAATTAGAGTACTATGAGCTTATGATGGAAACTATGTGAGAGAATTAGCTTACGAGGGTGCAACAACGTGAAAAGCTGGGTCTTTTGCATCTGATGGGTTTGTTAAAAGTTCTATAATCTTAACTACCTTTCAACCAACCCCTGATGAGACAAGCTCTTTTTCCTCTCAGAAATGAATTATTGACTCCATCAAATCCCCAGGTCACCCATGCACGAAGATACAAAGATAAAGAGAGACAGCGTTAGGATTTCTCAGAGCATTTATGAACGAAATGGAGATTATTGGAGATGCCATGTCGGGTTCTTCCGCATCAATTGTTTCGTGGTGAACTGGGGTATCTTGACACATTGATGTCAGCTTCGAATGTTTTTTTTTTTTTTTCCACAGTCGAAAGTCGGGTTTTTTTTCCAGCATTCCACAAGGTCTTGGACTCTGTGAGGGGGCGGGCGTGCCGTAGCTCCATCTCTCCCTTGCGGCCTTGCGGGAAGGTCGAGATTCGGGGGGTACCGACACGACACGAGATTCAGACGCGTTTGCAGGTCAAAGAAGGACATCGGCAGAGACTGATATCGCAAAACGGTGTTGATGTTAGCAAACGACATTATGAAGTCGGATGAGCGAAATATTCGACTTTGGTGTTTGTTAGAGGGCCAAGTCGAGGGTAGCTGACTACACGGTTACCCTGGGCTTGATCAGATCTAATTACCACCCCGGAATGACAACGAGATATGTGTGAAATCGATATTACTGTAACTCCATGCTTTGGTAAATACCACGACTTCGCGCCGTGCTTTTCTGTGTGTCAGGGAAACACTGAAATGCAAAAAAAGGACTGAATAGAATGTTGCAAGATAAATTATACTTTGACTTTACCTTTCCCGTTCACACTTCTTCGGACCCAGACCTCCACCGAATTTCAACCCCAGTGAACGCTATCCCACGAAGTGACACACCCACGCAGCTGGGTGCCTCTCCTCAAGTATTCAGCTATGACATCAACCACGCGTTGATGGAAAGAAGTGTTTCCAGAAATAACATAATATATTCCTGTAATGCCAGCCTTGTGCGAGAGCACTACGTTTATTCCTTCTGTACCCACTATCCAGAATACCGAGACCAGGAACATCGACACTGAGAGCACATGGGAATTCCTGGATAGTTTGCAATTACGTGCTAAAATGCAACGCCTGACTCATCTGGCTTGCGAGAACCGCGTTAATGGAAGAATCATCGTAGTATGTGGCGTTTAGCACACAACGCGACACAACGCGTGAGGCGTTTGCGACCTTAAGCGTTCATATTACACATCCTCTTATTTATGGATACAAATCTCCAATCAACAGTTACCAATTACCTCCCAGACAATCTGCATTCAAAGACTTGAACAAATACACCACAGATTAATCATGAGGATTGATTTTTCTCCAGACCCAAGGCCGACATCCGTTATCAAATATCATAGAAACATAAAGTCCTAACCTTACATTAACCGTGCAATCAAAGTTCCACAAACGTCATATTTCCCAAACCATCTCGTTTAATTCCCGCTGCTATACTTTCCATATCTTGAACAAACGAAACATGTTCCGCTAGTACTACAAAGCAACAATCATAGCGCAAGGCTTCCCGGAGATTTTCATCTGGTTATCTTGATCACCGCTTTGCTGCGCCAGCACAACGGCACCAGCATCTCCTGGGAATCCAAAAGTTTCTCGATCCGGATATGACAAGACTGGATAATCATATCTACGGACCCCATCTCCGTCGCACGGAAGTCTATACACAACGATCTAACGCCGTTAACCGTGCTCCTGGTCCACGGAGTCGCACGTCCAGTTTTCGATACTAAGCTCTGGGGTGAGTGGATGGATAGTGTGTTGATGCTTATGAGTGATCTGTAAGAAATCCGCAAGCGTTGTTTGACAAGTGACTTCCAAAATTGCCCAGTTGTCGGAGGCACGAGCGGACGAGTGGTCCAAGCTCCTGTCTTGTGATTGACTTCCAATAGTATCACGTAACACTGTTTCTGCTTTCTTGGGAGCTTTGATGGATGCTGGCTGTAGTCCAGATGTAGAACTTAAAGTGAGTGCGAAGATAAAGGTTTTTTTCTAGTTCCTGCCGGCGAGCAGCCTCATTAATTGCATTCTCTTGGTTCTCCTTGCAAAACCTGTCATCGCAACGATACAGGAAATCACGGTCTGCTACACTCGGCTGTGTGATTATGTTACCCTTCGGAACAAGGACGGAAGGTCTAATATTGAGAGGCGCGGTCAATACGAATATATTCTTTGGGGCCGAGTCAAGACGAACGTATGCACCGAGGGTGACTGAATGTTTATCGTCGGTGAAAAGTCCACAAGATGAGCCTACGAGGGGGTGGGTTTGTTGCAACCCAGAGGAACGGTCTGAGAGAGACTTGAGGTGTGGTGCGCTAGAGAAAGCAGTAGGGTAATGGGAGTCGAGGTGGACTATGAATGTAATTTTGAGGGTATGAAGGACATTTTCTATTCGTTGTAAGTGAGAAATGCCAATGGTCAGAACTGGTTGTATGGGGTACGATGAGGATCTTAGACTGTATAGTACTAACGTGTCAAAGACAAGCACACGTGGAAAGGTAAAGCTGACCCAAGGAGGTTGATTTCGTACGGCTCTCTTGGTTTTATCACTCGTTCAATATGATCCGCAATGCTGCTCATGATATCCAAAGCATCCTGGGCAGCGGAATGGTCTTTAGGGAAAAAAAAGTGGTTGGTAAAGGTGATGTCCACCGTACAGATCTCTGGGTATGCAGAGAATAGATTTTTGTGAAGACTGTAAGTATTAGTCATTGCAAAAGCTAGGGGAAGACATGAATGGCACACCTGAACCTGGGCCATCTAGGTTCTGGAACAAAAAAAAAAGTGGAATACGTAACAGTCAGACGGAGTTAATACATCGCTGACTGATAAATAATTAATGCAGAGGCTGTCACTGTCACATGAAGTTGACTAAACTGAATGACTGAACTTCACGCCAACTTCAATGCTCACTTGGAACTCCAAAAGTCAAGGAAATGTCATTAAAAAAGAGAAATAGTTTAAGGAGGTGCAGAGGCAACGTATGCGTTAAAATTATAAGTCTGTGGTTCTTGAGTAAAATTGAACGTTATTGGTTTCAAGTTGATTGAAATCTTTCGATCTCGTGACACAGTGGCAGACTGGCCACCTGGGTTGCAGGGCAGTTTGAGTTTCGACACACCACTGGGAACGTCGAAACATCGGCTCATAGGGCCTGACGTCAAGGTGACCTGCGCAGGAGAAACGGCGAAGACAACAGCCCAGAGGTAGTCTAGGGTCTGAACGAATATAACCATTGTTGTTTAGCAGGATTACTAGAGAACAAGGCAAACATACTTACCCAATCAGCATTGTTAGGTCTAGGCGCAGCGGGTGTGATGGCAGTCGCTGAAGCGGGATGAGGTCTTGCCCAAAGATATATCTTGTCCTCGTGTATGACTGGATACGAACCGGTCTTGAATGCTGTTGCATAATATTCTGTCATTTCGAGCCACCCTAACACAAGCTTGTAGATATTATGTGATAGCAGTAAATCCATGTCACATGCCTTGATGATCGAATCCATTCACCCAAGCCTGAGAGTTAGGTTGGTCAGATCGAATAGGCCCTATGTAATGGGATTCGCCATAGTCTGTGCGATGTAATGTAAGATAATGGACTAGTTTGCTGCATAGTCTTACGAAGACCTAATCAGACTCACCGTTCCAGCTCAGAATTTGTACAATATCAATGTGCTCCCTGTTATCCACGAGCATCTCCCATCGGGTGTTATAGAGCCAATCGTCGCAGCGATAAATCCAGTTCTTATTCCACGAATCAGGCCCATAATGCTTGAGGAATATGTAAACAATTTAAAGGAAAATAGCAATGCAAAGAAGAACGGTATGCACGGTGAAGAACCAAGGGCTGACTGCTGACATGTACGTCTTGCCGTTATTGATTGCTATATGTTGTTCATCACTTTGAAAATGAATATTGTGGTTTCCCATGGGCCAGGCGCCATTCCACTAGAACCGCGATAATGGACGCCGCAAAGTCAGCGAGTCAATCACGGAGGGAGGGAAAGACATGCACATTGAAAGAACCATCTACAACCAGCTCTTTTATCAACGTGTTATCGAAAAACGAGGGAATAAAAGCCACCTGAAAGGAGAAGATAAACAGTAGCCCATTTGACATTCCTAAGATGTCGAACTTGTCACTCACAGGCGGCATTCCATCTTTAAGAACCTTTTCCCATCCAACACCCACACTGCTCTCACCGAAGGTGCAATTTTCCCCGCCAAATGTACTAACGACTATTTTCCCCTTCCATTTCAATTGATTTGTACTTTTCGCAGAAGATAATATTAAATCTCTCAAAACACTTGCGTCCGATTGAGATGAACCTGGCAGAGAAGTCATGTCGAGCGATAAGAATAGTTTAAAGGGGGAGCCCGCTGCAGCGGCAAAAGCAGCGGAGACCTGCTTTGGCTGCCATGGATTGCTGCCGACATTAAGAGCAAATCCATCGATTCCGTGTGAAGACGCGAGTTGAATATCCTCAGCCCATTCGGCAGAAGTATAAGACTGGTTGAGAATATTAGAGAATTATCGAAGTATATGATAGATTGTGACTCCACATAGGTATTTCCAACCATGTGGTGAGCGACAACCAGCTTGGCAGGTTGAGATTGAGGGGACTTGGCTGAGACAACACGAAAGGGACAATTCAATGGAGCGTGATTCGATTCATTACAAGTAGCTCACAGGTACTCTTTGAAAATAGTGGTAGTTTCCATGTATGGCTTTTTCCTAGTTGGCCTGTAGCTGCCATCACTGTTCCGGGCAATTTCAAAGTTTCGGCAACATCCGGCAGTGGCTGGCAATCTTCATATGAAGAAGCAAAGACAAGGGTGAGCTGTATCAACAATTCAAGCCAAATATCTGCCTGGTGTGAAGTATCTCTTCTAGTTTCACGAAGATTTATATACTAGCATAAGCATCCAGCAGCCCTTGGTTTCACAAACTCGTTACATCGAAATATTTGTCATAGGAATAATAACCACGATAAGAATTCCATTGAAACATATATTAATTATGACAAGCGAGTGCCTGGTAGAACGAGAGTCTTGTGCCTCTCTCTTTCGTAGCACACCGTTACACTCCAGGCTTTGCATGCCTTATACCGTCTCATAGGAATTGCTACATCGTTCACAGTGATGAAAATATCCCTATATTTCCTGAATTTCCACGGTCCAAAGAGAGACGTCACGTTACGCAAGGTTTTGACTATACCGATGCCAGGATCTAATTCAGTTTTGCTTATGCCCTTCAAAGCTACAAAAAATAATAATTTCTATCTCAATCAAATGTCCCAATCAAGCCATAGCTCATTGTTTCTCAGATGAAAAATTTGGAGATATAGTCGGGGAAACATCCACTTGATCGACTTGGGAATTATTGGTAACTAAGAGGTTGATTCGTTATTTTAGCTGCGAGTCGGAGAGTTTGTTAGTTAATTAGAGTGTAATCAGGCTGCAGGGCGGACAGTATGATTTTGCAGCTGTGAACTCAACTGCCTTGATTCGCACAGAATGAGGTTCTGCGAGTCTGAGAGGCATGGTAAGAGTCGAGAATTGATTTGCGCACTTTACATTCAATCATAGCAGAATGGCATCTAGAATGCTTATGTCTACGAGGTACTCGAAAAGGACGCCACTATTTCATCTGATCGAGCCTTTTTGTGTGGCAGGGGATATTTGGTGACTTCTCTCAACAAGATCTTCGACAGAGTTCTCTGATCCAAGAATTTTGGCTTAACGGAGGCACCGCCAATGACAACGAGCAGAATGAAATTGAAACGTAATTGAGATCTTCCCTGTCAAAAATTGCGAACAGGCACGGACATTCTCAGCCTGACTTTCCCTGGCCAACTGAACAATATTTCAATTCACTTCTTAAATGGTCTGGTGGGTTATTCATATTTTCTGCAACTCCCGTGAGGTATATTGGTGAAACGAACATACATCCCAAGACGCGTCTCACTGAATTGATACGCTCGACGCTGCGTCTCTCGTCCCTGGACAGTTTCTATAATTTGATTATGGCCGAAGCGTTTGGTAATTTCCTCATTGACGGAAAAAATTATGAGACGAGAATTACTTGCCACAGTGGTCTCTCTTCAAAACACGCTGACCATTGCTGGCATCGCTTCTTTGTCAGACACGACCCTTGATCAAGTTGATATTGATCTATCTCGATTTCGTGCTGTGATCCATATTCCCCCCATCAATAATGGACATGTCGCCATCTTTCACGCTTCATTCCGTGAGTGCATCCTCGATCCTCAACGTGGTCTGGTGCATAGTATCCATACATCTGATGCTCACCACAAGTTTTCTATCAGTTGTCTTCGACTCATGAACAACACTCTTGGGCATAACATCTCCAGTTTTCCCGAGAGTAGGATCGGGACACTGCCCCATGAAATCAAAGAGCCTGGTGTTATTTCGGAGGGCCTCCGATATTCGTGCGTGCATTCGGCGTTTCATCTTCTAGAGGCGTGGTCATCCTCGGGAGATGTTTTGCGGTCGACACTACTCGATTGTGTCTCTATTTGCCAACAACATCTGTTGCACTGGTTCGAGTGTCTTAGTATAATTTGTGAGCTAGAATCCGGCGTTAAGTCTCTTCGCAAGGTAAAAGGAGCTATATTAGTGAGTACAACGTGTGCAGAAGAGTTTTAGCTCACCAAATTGACAGAAATACCCGAAGGAGAACAATGGGTATTTGTTGCTGTTCGATGACGCTGTTCGATGTCTCCAGATGGGATTTAAGGCCATAAACCGTCACTCCCTCAACACGTATCGCTCGGCCTTTATGTGGATTCCCAAACAATCCCCAATACGGGGGCATTTTGCAGCATCCTTCTGTCGCGTACTTAAAAAGCTAAAGTCGTGGTGGGTGTGGCGGATTCATTGAAGCTGGCATCGGAACATGTTATGCGGCATCGCAAAAGGGTGTACTCAGTTATGTTTTCTACTCGGTTCGTATTCGGCACAGGCGAGATCGAGTGTGTACTAAAGGGGCATTCAACCCAGATACGATGCATTGCGTTTTCGCACGATGGGAGACACGTCGTCTCTGGTTCGCATGACAAGTCAGTACGGGTCTGGGATGCAACTAGGGGAGAAGTGGTGACCATATATATGAATCATTCGGATGTGGTGACGTCTGTGGCTTTCTCCCCTGACGGGTCATGCATTGTGTCTGGCTCTTATGATACCTCAATCTGTATCTGGAACGTTGGTAATAAGGAGATATAATGCAGACTAGAAGGTCATTTGAGTGCGGTGCAGTCTGTGCCTTTCTCCCCTAATGGCACACGTATCGTTTCTGGATCAAGAGACAAGTCAGTACGTATCCGGGATGCATCGAGGGGGAGATGGTGCGTGTGCTGAGTGGTCATCATAATTGTGTATATTCCATGGCTTTCTCGTTTGTGTTGGTCTGGCTCTTGTGACCGCTCAGTCTGTGTCTCGAGTGTAGGTAGCGGGGAGAGAGAGTGCAGACAAAAGACTCATTCGGGTGTGGTGGAGGCTGTTGCATATTGAGTTAATGATATTTTCCCAACAGAGAGTATGTGGCTCAGTCTGTATCTGAAGTGTCAGTAGTAGGGAGAATATGTGGAGACTAAAGTGTCATTGAGGTGTGGTGGAGGCTGTTACATTCTCAGATGGTAGGAACAAATTGTGGCTGGTTTGACTGGAGAGGGATTGGGTTAATAGTCTGTGTTGTGAAAATTATTCATGTTAGGATGTATGCATTGTAACAATGTACTTCAACTCAGAGTGACTCATTTAAACAGTGTGAATATTTCCCTTAACTCAGATTAAATTGCTTGGCTGATATATGTGCATATATGCATCTCAGGATGGTGACTCAATTTAACTCAACCCATTCATCTGGCTAATGTGAAAGTGACTTGGAATTGACTGGGAGTGACTTGAGAAATAAGAAAAAAAGTGAATACAAATGAAAGCATTTTGTCGTCACCGTCGGTTCCTTCGCCATCGCCATCGCCATCGCCTCCTTTGTCATCCCCGTCACCTCTTTCGCCATTGCCATTGCCATTGCCATCGCCTCCTTCACCATTGCCATCGCCTCCTTCGCCATTTCCATCGCCATCACCTCCTTCATCATCCCAGTCGTCTCCTTCGCCATCGCCTCCTTCGTCATCGCCTTCGCCACCTCCATCGCCGCCTACGCCGTCGCGCCATCGTCGTCGCCGCCGTCCGTAGTGCGCCTCCGTCCGTAGTGCGCCTCCGTCTGTAGTGAGGGAGTCCTGCATAGAGGACGCAAAAGGTCAGTACGTCAAGGAGAGGGAAAAAAAGGCCCGACGCGGGCCCCACGTCGGGCCTGACGTCGACGAGGACTGGATGGCGCTTCTTCCAATGACGGGACCGATAACCCAGGGCCGATGCAGCATAAAGCCTGCAGTCGCACCCCGCTGCTCCAGTCCACAGGGGGGGACCGGTGACTCAGGATCGACGCCGACACGAGCCTGCGATCGCATCCTGCTGCCCCAGTCCACGAGTTGTCAAAGTGGCATCAACATCCAGACCTCGGTTTAAAACGTCAAAAGAAAAAGAAAATAAAAAAAGGGTTGGGCACCCAGGGGGACCTGTGACCCAGGACCGACGCCGACACGAGCCTGCGATCGCATCCTGCTCGCCACTGTCTACCACAATGGGGAGGCCAAGAAAAAACACCGTCACACGTGGGGAGCACCTCTGTGCCTCCCAGTTGAATCGGTGAAGAGAATCTATGATGATAGGCCAGGTTTTATACATTTTTTGAAAAGCGGTGCCTGTCACTTTGAGAGAAAATAGGGATAGAGCTTAGGCGGCCATAAGTCTGCACACGGCCCTCCCCGAAGACACCGTGCTGTAGGTGATCGCATTCTTGCCGATGGAACAAAATGAATTTCTCTTTGTCCGGAAGTTATCTAGATGTTTGAATCAAGTCGATACAGCAAGACGGAGGTTGCATAGGGAATTTTCTCCATGCGGTCCAGCTCTATTCCATAGGCATGCATAATCCTGTGGAGGGAGGCATGGTGTTTCTTGACATATCTACTAGCTTAGGCAATGATGGCGGTGGCAAAGGTGGCGATGGCGGTGATGAAGGAGGCGAAGGCGGCGATGGCAATGACGAAGAAGGCGATGGCAATGGCGAAGAAGGCGACGGCGGCGATGGCGAAGAAGGCGATGGTGAAGAAGGCGATGGCAGCGATGGCGATGGAAAAGGAGGCGATGGGGATGGGGAAGGAGGCGATGGGGATGGGGAAGGAGGCGGCGGCGGCGGTGACAGCCAGACACAACGCTCTGCTATGGAAAAACGATTCGCAAAATTAGATAAATTAGAGGAACTACACGAGAACATTTTGTTATGGCGAAAATCACTCTGCTGCAACCTGCACTTCATTCCAGTCGATTATGTCCCTATGCAACCTCCGTCTTGCTGTATCGACTTGATTCAAACATCTAGATAACTTCCGGACAAAGAGAAATTCATTTTGTTCCATCAACACATCACCTATGGTGCGGGGTCTTCGGGGAGGGATTTGCCCAGACATATAGCCGCCTAGGCCCTATCCCCATATACTCAGTATCTTAAAGATTATGTAATGGAACACTGATATTAAACAGTTTTCATCTCGGCATTTGATCCGTCCCTTAGAATCAAGTAAACCTACTTAGTTTGATATATTCAAGGACTACTAGATTCATGTTCCATCGACAAGCACACGATCACCTACAGCACGGTGTCTTCGGGGAGGGCCGTGCGCAGACTTATAGCCGCCTAGGCTCTATCCCCAATTTCACCCAAAGTGGCAGGCACTGCTTTTTCAAAAATGTATAAAACCTGGCCTATCATCATAGATTCTCTTCACCGATTCAACTGGGAGGCACAGAGGTGCTCCCCACGTGTGACGGTGTTTTTTCTTGGCCTCCCCATTGTGGTAGACAGTGGCGAGCAGGATGCGATCGCAGGCTCGTGTCGGCGTCGGTCCTGGGTCACAGGTCCCCCTGGGTGCCCAACCCTTTTTTTATTTTCTTTTTCTTTTGACGTTTTAAACCGAGGTCTGGATGTTGATGCCACTTTGACAACTCGTGGACTGGGGCAGCAGGATGCGATCGCAGGCTCGTGTCGGCGTCGATCCTGAGTCACCGGTCCCCCCCTGTGGACTGGAGCAGCGGGGTGCGACTGCAGGCTTTATGCTGCATCGCCCCTGGGTTATCGGTCCCGTCATTGGAAGAAGCGCCATCCAGTCCTCGTCGACGTCAGGCCCGACGTGGGGCCCGTGTCGGGCCTTTTTTTCCCTCTCCTTGACGTACTGACCTTTTGCATCCTCTATGCAGGACTCCCTCACTACGGACGGAGGCGCACTACGGACGGAGGCGCACTACGGACGGCGGCGACGACGATGGCGCGACGGCGTAGGCAGCGATGGTGGTGGCGAAGGCGGCGATGGCGATGACGAAGGAGGCCATGGTGAAGGAGGCGACTGGGATGACGAAGGAGGCGATGGCGATGGAAATGGCGAAGGAGGCGATGGCAATGGTGAAGAAAGCGATGGTGGCGATGGCGAAAGAGGCGATGGGGATGACGAAGGAGGCGATGGCGATGGCAATGGCGAAGGAGGCAACGGGGATGACGAAGGAGGCGATGGCGATGGCGATGGCGAAGGAGGCGACAGCGATGACACAACGGTTTCATTTTTATTCACTTTTTATTATTATTTATCAAGTCACTCCCAGTCAATTCCCAATCACTTTCACATCAGCCAGATGAATGGGTTGAGCTAAATTGAGTCACCATCCTGGCATATATGAGTTGAGCAATTTAATCTGAGTTAAGGAAATATTCACACTGTTTGAATGAGTCACTCTGAGTTGAAGTGTATTGTTACAATGCATACATCCTAACATGAATAATTTTCACAACCCATACTATCAACCCAACCCCTCTCCAGTCAAACCAGCCACAATTTGTTCCTACCAGCTGACAATGTAACAGCCTCCACCACACCTGAATGACACTTTAGTCTGCACATATTCTCCCTACCCACACTTCAAACACAGACTGAGCCACATACTCTATGTTGGGAAAATATCATTAACTCAGTAGTTTTCTTAATATGACACTTCACTTGTTGTCTCAAATACCCCATTCTCAAGTCAGAAAACATAAGATCATTCATAAGAGGACTTGAATATCAAGGTATTGGAACTAATCATTGATATGCTAGAAGATAATGCCATAGGGGTCTCATCATACAATCACAGGCTTTTGTCATGGGACAATTTGTTCTAAATCCTGAACTGACCCCAACCCAACTAATTCTGAATATGCATAAATTACCCTGAGGGCCTGAGCACAGATGCAGGAGTCAAAATTGTGGAATAGGAGTCCAAGATGAGAGGGATACACTTAGAAACCAGCTTGCCAACAGCTCAGCCAAGATACCTCAGTCCTAAACTGACTACCTAAGATCTTGGTTCATATGCTAGGAGTTTGGTTCTAGGGTCATCAGATATGAGAAGTAAGTCTGCATACCTTTGGTCCAATCAGGAGGTAAGTTATGTTGAGGAAGGGAAATATAGACAATGGGTATAGAAGGCATACTAGCAAGGTTTTCTTTTAAGAATTTCCCTCTTGTTAGGTGAGACCCCTTTTCTGCTATACATAGGGTAGTTGCTAACCTCTTGGGATCCCCCCCTTGCTAACACTGTGTGATAGCCTGAAAGCACTACAGGAGTTGAGTTTTGCAGCTCATTCTCAAGAAAAGGAAATGGGAATAGATGGCCATAAGTAAATAACAGGTAGCATAAGAGATGCAAACTAAAATAAAAGAGATGTGGAGGATGGGCATACATGCCCATGCATAAATGAGGGATACTAAAGTGAAGCAAAATGAACATCAATGAATAAAGCAAAGTGAATTAGGAAAGGGTATGTGATGAGCTGAATATACCAAGCTGAGACCAAATGTATGTAGGTGACTTGTGAATGTTTGACTTGTTTACCTGTCAAGCCCCCGATACCAAGCTCCGGTTCACTCGGTAGTACCGACCGAACAACCCTTGCCTTTTAGTCCCACTGTCAAGTACACGTACCAAAGACCCGATGACTCGGTGGTACCGACTAAAATACTCCATTAGCAACCAAGCACGAACCATTCAATGAGTTGTTCTCGGCCAGACGCACATATCGGTCACACCCCTCATTTCTACGCCCACTCCTCACTCCTTGGTCCGCCTCACCTCGGTACTCCCTGCCCTTGTGTTATCCTCGGTTATGGCCTTGTTTTACAATCAGGCGTTTCCTATTGTGCTAGGGCACATCCTATTATTCTGTCCTTCATTGTTCTATTTCCACCCTACATCTCTTATTCTAATTTTACTCGTTGTGGACAATAACCACATGCGTTGCATACCTTGTTGTCCCACATTCCTTATTTCACATGTCGCTTCTTAACCTATATAAGTAGGACATGGATGTACATACTTCCTCATTCTGGGTATCGACTAGGCTTAGGCCCTTCTACCTTCTTCTCTTCTATTAAGTCCTCGACTCAGGCCGGCATCTTCAGCATCCCCCTGAGTATCAGTCTGTTGCAAATACAGTGGCACGCACGGCAAGTAGGGCGCAACGCACGAGTACGTTGAAGCCAACGCCACTACTCTTGGCCTGCAGGACTTGGCCATAGTCCGCCCGACCTTTCGACAACACCCCTCGGCAGTACCGAAGTCCGTCAGAATCCGGCGCTTGACACCCACACACCAGTGACAAGTCATCCCTTGCCAGTACATGGTCTCGGTCCGGTACATTTGGCTCATTGTTTGGTTCACTTTCCTCATCCTGTCCCCTCTATCCTTTGTCATTCCTTCATTCCCCTTCCTTCCCCTTGCCTGTTTACCCTTGGGACATTTACTCTTTGTTGTCACTTGGCAGTGGCCCTATTGTTTTATGTTTGGCCACTCTCTATTGTTCTATTCTCACTCACTCTTTTGTTCTCAGTCATAGTTCATTGTTCTATTCTTGCCCACATTCCTTATTCTATTTCTGATCATTGTGGACAATACCTCCACATGATTCTTCATACCTTATTGTTCTCCATTCCTTGTGCCACTCTGTTCCACATCTCACTTATTAGCCTATATAAGTAGCCAATGTATGTAGATGGTCCTTCGTTCTGGAAATCAACTAGGTTTACACCTTCTTGTCCTCCCTCCCCCTGTCCCAAGTCCTTTACCTGGGCCAATACTCTCGGCACTCTCCCGGGTATCCCTCTGTCCCAAATTGGTGGTACGCATGGGAAGTAGGGTGCAACGCACGAGCACGTTGAAGCCATGCCACTACTTCTAGCCTGCTGGACTTGGCCTTTACCCGTCCGACCATTCGGCTTTCCTGAAGCCTGTCAGTATGTCCGAGGCCTGACATTACCATACATGAGATTTTGGTAAGGACTTCAGCTGTATAACTGAGTGGACTGAAACTCAGTGAATTGTACTTTGACAATCCTGCATTACTATATCTACAAAAGGTAACAACAATCATCAACTATGTATTAAACATCATGTTGTTCACCATCTGACCCTACAGAGAATACACTAATTGATTTATTATAGATCTTCATAGTACTCTATTATGCACAAACAAGACAATTATCTTATTGCTCACAAATTATTCTCAAGTCTATTATCATTCTGTCCATCAAAGATTGATTGAAAATTCACATATACTTGCCTCAGTGCCAGATTAGACTCTGGAATTTATTGTTCTGAGCTCTCCATGGTGGGCCTCAAATGTGTACTACTGAGGCAACATCAAACCCTTCCTGTCATGTTCTTGTCAGCCAAATAAAATGTTGAAAATGACTTCAGGACTCTGGAATATGTTGGTGAGTCAGTACTGCAAGTCAGTCTGTGCAGCCGAAGCACTCCATTTTATCAACTTGTGAAACAGATACAACAACACAGGATCTTCTATCTTTTTAATTGGCAACGATTTCACACTTTAGCTGTCTGTATTATATCTAACCATCTAATACAAGAAAAACTTTGACACCCAGCTGATAGTATCTTACACCTTCACTTCTGCTTCCATTCTGCATCTTGAACCGCAAGAGTTTTATGTACAGGAGTGACGTCGCTCCAGAGCGCCCTGGCCCAAGCCTGCTCAACAAATGGATACCATAAGAGTAAGCGATGATTGGAAACTCGACCAGTAAACAACATGTGAACTATTTTATGGTGAACTGATTGATCCGATATACCCGTATATGTATTATGATGTGCAGAAGCATCGCATTTGATCAGCTTGTGATACAGATCACACAGCACAAGCTCTTATTTGATACCAATGTCATGTCATTTTGGCTGTCCGTTGGTTCCAAGACCCTCTGCATCACAATCTATCCCTTCTTACATCTAACCATTACAGATGGACCAACAAGAATATCTTTGAGATTCAGCTGATCGTATTGCACCCTCGCTTCTATTTCATGAACTCTGAGGTCTTGAGCTGCTAGAATTCGTGAACAGAAGCAAGATTTTCAGGTGAGTGTTGCCAACACTTTCCCTGGATACCGACCTAAATAGTGAATTCGGATGCTATAAGACTGAGCAATGGATATCGAGTCGAATCTAATACATGGACTATTTTGTGGTGAGCTAACCCATTCATCTGGCGTTCCCCAGACACAGGTTCTAACCAAGGTTGACATCCACAATGCCAACGAGAATAACCTTGGTTGAAACTTATCCCCGTGGTTAGTGGAACATCTGATGTGCTGACCCCACCCCTTCCAAAACAATTTCTATTTAGGAATCAATACATCATCATTTGAGGTCTTTAACGTTCTCAAGACGGGTGAAATGAACTTCAAAGCATCACGAGACTCTGATAGAAGAATTCGAATTGGTGACGTGACGAACCGTTACATAATTGTTGTCCTGATTCCGCTCGCCCAAAAGAGAAATTCAGGAACTTCCAGCGTAGCGATAATGATACAAAGGATTTGTTTCTGGCCGTACGCTGATGACATTTAGTACAGTGTGGCTTCTCGGAATAGGGTTGATTTTTGCCAGCTTTTCTTTAGTAGAGAGCGCCGGATCATATTATAAACACATGTTTGTTGGCATCAAAAAGGACTATAACCTGTCACGCATCGTGCTACTAGTGCAGAACCATCCTCGTCTCTCGTTTCACTCGATATCTGCTCCTCTCTCCCACCCATCAATCTTATGAAACTTATGCTTCCGTCCCTATTACTCTTCGAGCTAGCGAAAACGATGCTGAGGACCTGGTTCAAAGTGACCATATGACGTTGATATTTGCCACTGTTGTTTCTCAGAAGAAAGTTTAAATTTGCTATCCTAGTCTCTTCAGGATATTGACATAAAGAGGGTGCAATCTGGTTGGATCACATTAAACGTACTGTATAGTTGTTGGCATCAAATGACACTATGACTGAGGTACTGTCACGCATCCGTGCCACTTTGTTGCTCTGTACTTTGAGATATTTCCCACTCTCCTGACCACGATTCCTATAAATTTTGAACCTTCCGTCTCTATTCAATTGATCCAACAGCCTCTCATTTCGACTCGCATCCAGTATTCTTCAAGCTCATTGGCTAGATGTCTGATCAACAAAGCTCCCAAGCCTTCATTCAGGGGGCATCAGATACGTGAATGCCCTAAATTGTTCAGTTTTTACGAAGCTTACGATCCGGACAGTTTGGCTTACAACTATGTCATCAATGCTGCCCTCAGTAAGTCCAAGAGTAATGTTATGTGAGGCCTTGTTGTTGTCTAACCGCTTCAAATAGCACTTCTTGTATATGATATACTCATCATGCTCTCTCATGAAATACAGTATATCTGGAAGAACAGATTTAGATTAGGATCGGTGATATACCTCATGGCTCGCTATGTGGCTGTTGTAGACGCCATGCTGCACTCATTAATCAATGCTCTCCCAAACCTAACACTAAAGGTGAGTGATTTTACGACATGGATGATATGAAGCTCACATAGATGCGGGTCTAGTAAGGCTCTCGTGGTATTCAACACAAATTCTAATGTCAAAACAGTCAATGTAACGACTTGGTTCACTTTGATGATACTATAAGTCTTCTAGCCCTTACAGGAATCCAAGGTGACAATGTTTCCCATTTCCCACTGACAATTTTATGTATTTATTCTACCAGGGCTTTTAATGGCACGGGCATATGCCATTTCCACACATAAGAAAGTGACGCTTTTGGTTCTGAGTATTTTGTTCATTGGCTCCTTAGGGTGTATCGCGGTATATACTACAGGTTATCACTTAGCTGTGAGTGCTAATGCTGTATGGCACTTAATAGTTTCTGTCAGCAATAGACAGTTGTGCACTAACTGATACGGAACTAAACACCATTATCTCGTAAGTAATACAGGTTATATTCCGTCATTCCGTCACATTTCCACTAACATAATTTCAGGCGTGCGACTTCTATCGTTACATTTCTGTTTTTCTTCTTATGCATTTTTAGTGGTCACCATCAATAACGCATTGCTCATTCTTTTTGACACAGTAGTTATTGTCGTAACGGTTTTCAGTTCCATGGGGGACTTGAGGCATTTGAGAGAGTTCGGAGCATGGGACACGAATTCATTAATGGGGGTTCTCACCAAGCAAAGTACGTATCTCAACATTATAGTTTACTGTAACTCATTTTTATAGGTGTGTTACGATACGGGTATCTCTATATGATTGTTGTTGTCCCAAAGCAACGTCTAACTTTAAGTCAGATTTGTGCTCACTGTAACACTAACTTCCACCATCTTAAACAAGGTATTCCTCGATGACATTTGCATACGGTTGTCTGAGTGATGATTATGACAGGTCTTAAGAGTGAATGGTTACCATAACTCCATTAAAATTTTTGTAATCAATTTTCCACAGTCGACCATTGCCAATGTCCTTCTTCCTGTGCAAAACTGGTCGAAGTCCCGCAACCCAAATATTCTGATCACTTAACTGATATTACATGTAGCCTCTCTTCCATCGTCATTTGTCGGATTCATTTGGACCTGCTGGAGAAGAATTCGCATCCCAATGGCATCACCCATTCGTCGAAGCACCCCATAGACACCTTCCGTGCAGCTGCGCGACGAGTTCACAATGCCATCACTGACGAATTCGGTGATTTCAGCATCACTGAGTCACCTGACGCTGGAAGCCCCTCATCGGTTGGAATAGAGCGGCAGCATATTTCCGGTTGGGATACCGACCCTATCGACCTCGATGAATATCCTTGGGCGGGAAGAAGTTTGACAGACTTGGGGATTACACCGCCTGCAGTGTCTCAAGGTTTGGGTGAGTTATTTCTTCGTATTATTTTAGTAATGGCAGTCCCATCTGTTTATTAAATGTCGCCTATAGAACCGGTTTCACGAGGTTAAACCAAGTTGGAAAGGGTATGATTACACAAAATCATTGTATTTAGGATATAGATATTGGCTGTGACTATTTATTCCAATAGTGAGGTATATTACACAGATGAGATATGTTTATTTAGAGCCTGAGAATATGAGGGACAAAAATTGAAATGCCAATTTAGAAAGATTAAATTAATAGAATTCAATTTTCAATAATCCAGACTGATGAACAACGACAAAAAGATATCTCAATTTGTTTTTACAATACAGAGACTATATAATAACAATTATACACAGTGATTGGGGGAAGAAAAAAGCAAATAATACAATAAAGTACATACTAATATACCCTAAGCCAGAAAAGCAACCCTGTTTTGTAAGGTCAGTGGCTGGCCAGACTTGTGCCAGCCCTATGATGTGACTGATGTCACACTGATGGCTGGGTACTTTCATCCTACAGTACGGGACAAGCAAACTCAACCAAAAATGTCAACCCAATTTTCTGGCAAAATCGGCTCATTGAAATTGATAATAGACCATTAAATGAAGTATCTAACATCAAAATAAAGTCAATGTAATAAGCCAATTTTTTTCTAAACTTTTATTTTATTTTGGACATGTCAAAATTTTGGCCACACCCCAAAAAAAAACCAAAAATATTGAAAAAATGTGCAATCAATAGCTATGATTGAGTAGTGTATGATTCCGGTAAAAGTGTGAAAAAAAAAGAAAAAAAAGAAACTATATACCATATTCATAACCAAATAAATACAAATATGGAACTGTCAAGTCCATGATACCAAGCTCCGGTTCACTCAGCAGTACCAACCAAACAACCCTTACTGTGTAATCCCACACACCAGTGACAAGTCATTCCTCACTAATATGTGGTCTTGGCTCGGTACATTCAGCACATTATATGGTTCACTCCCCTCATCCCATCCCCCCTATTCCTTATTATTCCTTCATTCCCTATTGTTAAATCCACATGTCAGGCGCTTAGCTAGATACTTCCAGAAGGGTTTCTGGAGGCTTCCAAATGGTTTCCAAGAGGGGGTTTGGTATTCTGGAGGCGGAGGGACTAGAGGTCATGGTTCACGGATGGAAGTGGAAAAGGTGGAAAGACGGGAAGCACCAACGGTATTAGGTTGTACAACTAGTCATTTGAGTTGTTTGAGGTTGCAGGGACTTGGTTTCAACTTATGTGTTGTGCCCTCCTCGATTGTCTGTCCCTAATTTTGGAAAGTCAGAAAGTTTACCAGAACTGAATCGGAAACTACAACGCAGAATTAAGTCAATATTTGTACTGGCAAATAGTCCAGTCAACTGGTGGCTTAGATACATGTAACTAATCCTTGTACTAACTTTTGCTGAGTAAAGACAAGGGGAGGAAAAAGTACAAGAGGCTAATAGAGAACAAAGAACAAGAGAGTGAGGTATGCAATGATCCTGCATGTTGTTTATCAAAAGAATGGAACCTAGGTCTCAGAACCATGGAGGTTTGGGATTGAAGAATTTCAGGTTTGTTAAGATCGCATATCAGATGCTTAGCTAGATGCCTCTAGAATTATTTCCGGTGATTCCAAATGGTCTCCGGAGGGTCTCGTACTCTGGAGGTCCGGAAATTAGAGGTCGGTTCGCGGATGGAACATGCAGAAGGATGGAAGCGCTGGGGACTTAAACTGTTCTCAGTATTAGGTAGTTTGACTAGTCATTCAAGTGGTTCGAGGTCACAGGGACTGGCTTCAACTTATGTGTTGTGCCCTTCTTGATCGTCTGTCCCTAATTTTGGAAAGTCAGAAAGTTACTGGAACTGAATTGGAATTATGATGCAGAACTAAATCGATATTCGTACTGGCGAATAGTCCAGTCGACTAGTGTCTTATACATGTATCTATCCTTGTACTATCTTGTGCCAAGTAAAGACAAGGGGAGAAGGAAAATACAAGGGGGCTAATGGAGGGGTGAAAACAAGCAGACAAGGTATGCGATGATCTTAAGTTTGTTTGCATGCAAAACCTTGATTTTTGGAGTCACGGAAAAGGAGTCAGGATTGCAAGTCGTGGGTTTCTGATCAGAACCACGGAAAGGTTGTTTGGAGAATGGTCTGAGTTGTGGTTCATAACAGGGTTGGTGCAATGGATTTGCAGAAAGTGATTGTTCCAGGCTTTTAATGGTCGGAAAGTCCCAGAAACAGTACGGGTGGTTGTGGGGATTAATGTGGGTTTATAGGGGGCATGGGCCATAACACCCATCCTTTTCCTTATCCTTTGGGGCATTTTGCTATTCACTTATTATTCAGTCACGGCCCTATTGTATTATGTTTGGCCAATTTTCTATTATTCTATTTTCACCCACTCTCCCATTATTCTATTCTTGTTTACATTCCTTATTCTATTCTTGATCATTGTGGACAATACCTCCACATGCTCTGCATACCTTGTTGCTCTCCATTCCTTATGCCACCCTGTTCCACATCTTGCTTCTTAACCTATATAAGGAGCGAATGTATGTAGATAGTTCTTCACTCTGAATATCAACTAGGTTTATGCCTTCCTGCCCTCCCTTCATCTGTCAAAAGTCCTTTATGTTGAAACGAGGGGCGGAAGGAGCGGGAAAGGGGAGAGGGGGATAGCGGTAGAGCGGGATGGAGAGAGGCCGGTAGCAGGAATGGACGGATAGGGTGGCCGAGGAAGATGAAGAAAAGAAACCCAAAAAACAAAGACAATTAGTAACGAGCTATAGACAGAACAACGGTACGACTTACAAAATCTCACGGTCTGGAACTGACAAACGACGATGTTGAATACGATACGTGCACACGCAGCAGGAACGGAAGGGACATGGGAACAAAGCTAGAGGGCGAGACGCGAGGGAATAGAGCAGGGTCAGCAGAGAGAAAGATTACGGTGGACATAAGGAAGGACTTACACGATAGAGGACGACATATGGCCGCACCAGAACGTACATACGTGGTATCCGAGAGGAGAAAGACAAGAGTTAGAATGATTTCCAATCGAGACAGGACTCAGGCATAGGGACTCACCATTGACATTGAAGATTTATGCGTACAGCATAACACATTAGAGAGTGCAGTCGATGACGTGGAAGGGGGGATCACAAAGCAGGGCGGCGACCCTGCATCCAGATCTAGAACGTTGCCGAAGGGATTTGTTTATCATACTATGGACAACTTATATATAAGACTAGGTACTTACGAAAATATACTTCACTTCTAGTCTCACTTGTCTCTCGATCGATCGGAAAGCTCGACGCCTACGTGCGCAATCAAAGCTTCAGGCCTACGTATATTTCAACCATCTCGTCAAGGACCTGGACACACCGGGATAGCATTTCTAGGTGTAGTACACCATAGCTATAAGATTCTCTATCATATGCTGCTACACGCCGAGTATCCCATAGCATTTACTTCTACCCGGTCAACCATGCGCCACCTTCCCGGACCGGCGCCTAAAGACATCGATATACACCGGGCATATCATCGCATATACAGGCTCAATAAACTATGCAAAATACAATAAAAATATAGAAAATACACTAACAAAAACATGCACACGCACACTACCATTGCCCCCGGCTTTTAATTATTACTTTACTCAGGCTGACATTCTCAGCACTCTCTTGGGTATCTATTCTGTTCCAAATCAGTGGCACACACAGAAAGTAGGGTGCAACACATGAGTACGTTGAAGCCAAGCCACTCTGACTGGCCTGCAGGACTTGGCCGATTCCCATCAGCACTATTGGCATTACCAATACCTGACAGGAACAATCATTACCCAGCCTTGAGATGCTACATAATGCTTGCTGGCTGCTGTCCAAAATGCAAATGAAACATTACTAGACTATGAAATCAGAATAAGGATCAAGTTACTGAAGGAGATGAACAATAATATTGATTTTATCTTTCGCCGATATCACCTTCCAACCATCGTCTATGAATAAAAGAATATACACTGTAGTATCCCATAGCAGGCTTCACTAAGCCGCTAAGATACAATTTGATGAACTGCAGAGAACGATGGAACGCGACCTTTTTAAAGGTCAGACCACATGTGTTACCTGGTCTGTTCTTATTCTCATATTCCTCCCAGAGTCACCAAGTGGCCATGGAAATTACACGAAACAGACTTACACATCTCACCGAGAATCAGTTTCATGAACCCTCTACATACGTGTGCGACGAGCTCATTCGCCGTAATAACAGTAATGTAGGAAATAAAAGTGAGCTTCGACTTAAGCTCTACGGTAGGGATAATCTCCAGTCCTGTTCCTCCCAGCTCAGAAAGACTTCCATCCGAGGAGAAATCAGGCCAGACATAAAATCGCCACACTATCACACACTAGATTTATCTTATTGGGAAATGATGTGTTGTTCGAATTTGGTCGACGTTACCCAAACTTCTGAGGAGGCCGGAGCCCACGACCTGACCTGTCTGACATCAACCCTGACTCTGGGAGAATTCATTTTCTACACAATCCCATACAGCCAGGTGCCTCAAACTACGAATGTTCCATAGTATCATCTAACGACTTACGCAACATTGTCAAGATCCACGATGTACTTGAGAGAATGGTGAGACACCGCCTTTCTAAAGGTCACTCACATGCATTACACTCATGTCCATTTCTCACTGATCTCCAGAATCACCGAACTTACGGTCTAGGTCTAGCGCACGAAAAAATCTTACACGCCCTACTGAGATTCAATTTTGTGAATGTTCCGTAGATGTCTATCACGAGCTGATTCTTTGTGATGATAAGACAGTTGGAAATAACATGATTGGAAACGAAAGTGAGCCCACTTTTTACTGTCAGGATGCACATATTCACACCAACACATGTGATGTATCTCCCCGTCAAGGATGACCCCATTTCATGAAAAATCAGGTCAGAGAGGCTGTCTCCACACTTCCAAACGCTCGATTCGATGATTGGCCAGTGATGTTTTATTCGAGATTCGTCGGCGTAACCCAGCATTCACAAGGAAGAGACGGTTTTATCCTCCATTTCTTGGTAGATATTCTTATCCTTCCTTCCATACTTCTGGCTTCGTATCCAGGTACTTTTCTAGAAAACCCTCAGCACCTCAATCCCCCACAAGTCTGTCAAACCGCATTCACCTGAGATGAAATGAGGTGATAATATCTTCTCTCCCCCACACACCTGCTAGAATCATTGTCTATTATTCGAGTTTCTACTGATCTCAATCATTGAATATAATTATATAAACACAGAGTGCTCCCATTCTCAAAATCAGGTGTCCATGCAAGCCTTACGACCATCACGTAAACTTACAGAGGCTGAGAGGAGTACGCACGCTCTTTCAAGCTGAGAGAGGAGGTAGCAGCAGCAGTCTAATCGGGGCACAGGGGTCCGCGTGCAGGTAGTGCACCGTGTGAACATCGCCGAGTCACGACTTAACTCCGTGACGGACCCATTCCAGCCCAGAAGTCAATCCTCAGGCGCGCTATCGCCCATTGCTCCCGGCGGACCTTATCCCCATTCCAAATTTCAAGCAACAACTCCGACGCACACAGAAGTTCGCAATTTCGACCGAGTCAGTACCGCACGTCATCCTCGCCCGATACTGGGAACTATACACAACAGCAATCATCATCATCACATCTTCACCCGATGAGTCTTTCATCGTTTCCTCCCGAACTGCCTGCGTTTTATACAGGTATGGTTTAAGTTCCTTTTCTCTGTACAACCTTAAATGTAGGAATTTACTCGTTGCTGAATGTGTCACTGAGTTACGACGTATTCTTGAACTCGCACCGTATTTGAACCAATATGATACCTATCTAATACTGACACTTTACTGAGGCTTGGGAAGCAGTGGTTATTCCCATTGTTGTAGACGTTAAGTGCCTTCAAGGGCAGAAATAAGGGTTATGTAATGACGAAAGGGAAATAAATTAAACTAACTGGTACTACATGGAAAAAATTGTAATACATAAATAAGCAGAAGAAGGTTGTGTGTAAAAATTCGAATCTAAACTAACCATTGGGCTCAACTCTGAAGGCCCACCTGAATGGTCTGGTGACTTGGGTCAAAACCGAGATCGTACATGACTTGCTCAAAGTCTTTCAGCCGCTCGTCATCCGACCATTGTGCGATCTAACCTCATCAGTGAGAATGGGCACAAAGAGAGAGAGAGATAGAGAGAGAGAGAGAGGTACATGTAACACCAACTCACCTCCAGCGGGGACTGGTCCCAATCTATCCCCAGACGATTGCTCTGCGAGACAAGCTTTTCCTCATCTCCATCCTTCACGGGCGTTCGTAGCCGTGATTCCACAGGGTCCTCCCAAGTCATGTCAATGCAGAATGCGGTGTCGCCTCCACCATGGAAGAATGGCCGAATACCGCGCTCCAACGCCGCGCGCCTGCGCACTTCGTCAGATCCGGGGTAGATAGTCCATCCGTCATCGTCTGCATTCGCTAGCATATCAGCCTCTACATCGTCCGCGCCGCGGACAACTGGATCTGGATACTGCACGTGCGTTATTCTCGACCCTGCCGACGCGTCCCATTGCAATGGAGAGTCAGAGGGGAAGGCGGCAATTTGCTTTGTGCGGCCCCAGGTGAAGGTCGGGTAGACCCCGGATGGGATCTGCTTCAAGAGGTTAAAGTGGATGAACATAGGTCGGCCGGCGTGGTCGTACTGCTGCATGGTGTGTGCGCAGAAGTCACCGGACGATGTGGCTGTTGGAAGCCCACCACCACCGACGTACCGGCCAGGGAGAGCCCATCTTTTTCGAAGGGCAAGCATCGCGAATCTGGGAAGATGTGCATGTGAAAAACACATGCGTGTGAACACATTGAATCTGCATGAACTTACCGGAAAACATCCTTGTCGCCATCACTGAAGTAGAACCAATACTGCCAGTCTGTAAGCATGTATAGCGAGAGCATCATCGCGTCCAAGTGTCTGCGCTTATCGATCACGATTTGGCCAGCCTCCTGCTCCCATTCATCGCGGCACTGTACGCCGATGATTTGCCAGATTGGATTACTGGCCGATGTCTTCCAGTAGTCAGGCGCGAAAAACAC
>QLPI01002751.1:0-15917 GCA_003314275.1 Chroogomphus rutilus | reverse complement strand
TAAATAAATTAGCTGCCTAAAGAAATCTTCAATCCTACTGTATTTGCTCATAATCCCATCAAGCCGTTCTGGTATACAAGCGTGTACAAGGCAGTTGCATTGACTAGGGCTATTGGTGAAACTTCCAGTGACGGAACAGGATCCTGGGTGAGGCTTTTGGAACAGTGGCAAATGCCGCCTGGACCGGGGCCATCGGGATGCACCTAAAAACGTTAGTAGCTTGACGGATTATAATACTGCCCAATACCCTGTTAATCAACAGATTATAGTGGGTGAGCGAGTTGTGCCCGAATATTGCTGACCGACGGATCTAGTACATGACAGACGGATGGGTGGACTGATTGTCCGGATGGAAAATCTAGTAAGTGTGTCTGTGCTTGTTAGCAAGAAATACTAGATCGGAAAAAGGTCATAATCATAAATGAATTTTCAATATGGTCTGTAAGCTGATGCTGATTGATCAAGCATGCCAAACAGATTGCCGAGGGTGGGGCATTGCCTTCCAGTTCGGCCGGAAAAAACTGAAGTTCTTCTGAACTGGGTGGTCTGCGAATCTATTCACTCTTAAATGGCCAGCCAAAGTTATTATATTTTTTTGGTAGTCAATTCAAGACTGATTTGTTGAATGATTTTCTGAGAAAGGGAGGTTTGGAATCCAATATACTGATCCTAGTTCAGTGGTCCTTCATGTCCAGTGGAGAATTTCCCATTCCCCAACAATGGCAGTGGTGGTAGGTGTCATGGGGGCCTTACAGGTCCAGTAGACAATGGAGTTTGTGGATATAGTCTGGATGTAGAGGTCAGGCATTCTCTTTTGCCCCTGGACTCTTGTCTTTTAGTCTCAGAGTTCAAGTGGACTTTGAAATAGGAGTTTGGACTTGAATCAGGATTCAGAAGTGACCATCCCCTGATGGCTAACTTGCTTTTACTTAGATATCAGATAATAAATTTAGGACTCACTTCCAGATGATACTGGTTTAGACTGTGAGGGTTCAAACCAATAATGGATGAGGAGGCTTTTGATGAATAAGTGCCCTTAGATATTCATAGGCACTGTAGGCAGTAAACCTTTATTAATCTATAGAATATTTCTTGTCACTTGTAAATGATTTATTCAACTGACATCAATACAATAAAGTATTACACTATCTGATGTTTAGTACCTGACAGTGTAATACTCTATTGTTGTTACATCTTCCTATCAGGGGACTACTGGTTTATTCCCTTTTCTTTCCTTTTCTTCCTTTATTTCCTTTGTTATGTCACAGTCACAGTAGCTATACAGTTGCTGCTTAGGTAAGGGGGACCTCAGTTCTTTCTCTTCTGGACCTCCCTACCAGTATCTAATATGTGTCTGTGGGTAAACTTAGGGTTCAAGTCCCTGGGTTAGGCCCTGGGTAGGTTGCAGGGCTGTGGTGGTGTCCCACTGTTGGCCTCTCAGCAGGTACTGGAATCAGTACCCAAGTAGGTTTCCCTTACACTTCCCATTATAGTGACCTAAATATCATCTCAAAGGGTTGGTGCCCAAAATACTTCTGCATGGGTGCATTGGCTCAGGTATATACCAGGAAGGGAAATAGAAGTCAAATGAGTGACAATAAAAATCAGGAAACATACCTGAAAAATAGTAGGAATTGATCTTAAATATCATATCAAAGCATATAACCATATACATAGGCTCATTGTCATCAATATTGGCTCAAAAGTGCATGAATGTTTTCATATATGCATATCAGGTAGGTCAAATATGCCTTGTAAAAATGTAGAAAAATCATAGTGATATACTATGAATATGTCTTCAATATATGGGACTTGTAGGCTTCTCATAAAGTTTGTAAGTGTCATGAAATTTGTTAAAAAGATATTATTCTGCTCAATATCTAACAAGTTTAAGTTACAGGTTCTGTTCAAAAGTCTGTTTGGTATGTACCTGTATTAGAAGTTTGTATACTCTTACCATTCTAAATTGTTGGACACATACATTGAGTGACCAACATCCCATTTCTTTACCTACTCTATTTAGTCTAAATTGCATACAGGAGTCAAAGAAACACGCATTCAGGCCCTATATGAGTCCACGGACAAACCGCGACACATACACGAATGGCCATCACGACATCGAGATGAGAGGCCGCTATAGAGGCAGTCTAACTGAATAACAGTCTACACGATGAGTTTATTACATCCCTATACTTTCGCATTATTTATATCACACCCACTTGAGCCCCAGACTAATCACACCAAATATGGGAACGAGCCTCCGCACCCAGGAGTGGAACCAAACCTTCGCATCAGAACACGTGCCGAGACTACCTCAGAATGATCCATACACAGTCAAATATCATGAGACTTTTTTCTATGTATTTTCCTTGTATTCTGAGTCCCCATTCTCATTACACATTCTCACATCATTTCCCTAGAATGCCTCATGTATATCATTTTTCACATGCTACATGCATGCCCCTACTCCTATAGAACTCACAATACATAAAGGACAGTTAGTACAATCATTACCAGTTTTTTAGCCCATGCACTTCGAGTTTTAAATGTTTCTGAGTCTTTCGGTCTGAGTTTCCCTACAGATTTATTCTCTGTAGTGATCAAATGGTATAGTAATGTCCACTCGATGTCTTAATCATAACATGAATGTCCCCCTATTGACACTAGGTATTCAATATATATATATGTGCCCCTTTGGTGAGATGTTAGACATCCTCTTGTAAGGTCTCTGTCCCGATTCTTGTGTTTTCCCTGCATAGATTCAGTATGTGATGATAAGATGGACTTTAGTGGATGTTTATTCACAACATGGGCCACATTGCTATGTCAGGCTAAATATAACAAAATACTGTTATATAGTCTGTTTAGGCCAAACCAAACTCCACAATACCAGTCTCCCCAGTATCATAAATTTTGAAGAACTTGAGGCCGGCCTCCTCGCTTTGTTTATGAAGAAGTCAACAAATAAATAAAGATTAAAAATGTCAGTTAGCCCACTGAGTACCAGAATATAAAATTTACCCAAGCTTCATGAATTCTTCTAGTGTTCTTACATTCGAGTTGCATACGCACAGCAGGTGTAGGTCGACATTATACTGGAGAATTCGGCCAACACCGTAGTTTGGAAGCAGGGGCGCAGGGGCCTAAAGAATAAAATAATGAGATCAGAAGTGCCTGCAAGGCCCTACAAAGGAATGGAAAAAACGGACCCGAGGATAGTGGGACTCAGCCCAGCTAACAGGATCCACGGGTTGGAGGATATACTCATCTAAAGGCATCCAATGGGCCATGGTCAACAGAATTTATAGTCAACGAGACACTCACGAATGAGGACTTTGCTATTAGGCTTCATAACCTTCCTGATATTCTTAAGACACTGCACAGATTGTTGATGAGACAAACCATGACTGTGTTTTCAGTCAACATCTGGTAATTCTAGGTCTCGACGAAAGTCCCTACATGACGTATCTGAGCTGCATGAGGGTTAGGATGAATCGATCAAAAAATGTTTTTGAAAATGACGTGCAGTCCACGCACATAATAAATCTCACTCTCCCCCACATGAATACCCGTGAGAATATCCAGTGCCTTCCACTGGACACGCTGCTTCTCAATTGCTTCGGGATATTCTTTTTTCCAGAACTGCTCATGCCAAAGTCATAAGGCTAAATATAAGCATCAATTTTTTTTGACAACATCTCACTTCAATTCCCTGCTCTATCGTGTCCGGAAAATCTTGGATGACGAATTTCAGATGTGGAAACGCCCATGCCAGGTCCAAAGTTGCGAGACCAATTCCACCACCGACGTCCGTCACGGTCGCTTGTACGGGGAGGTTATTCCACGGGTACGCTATATGAGATGTTCAGAATTGGAAAGAAAAAATATATATATACTTAAGGATACAAGATGCTCACTGGTGATGAATGCGCTCGCGCTCGTCGCCTGGCCCCAGCCAGTCATGCCACGGTTGAACCGCTACACGAGAAACTGTTAAACGGGCATACGTGGCATTTGAAGGGCTCTGACCTTGCCATAACTAGGCTGGTTGGGTAATAGGAGGGTAATAGGAAGAAGGGGAAGAAGTCAGCTCACTTGAAGGAGCCAAAAATGGCAAAATCACAAGACAGATAGAACAGCAGAATCCAACTTGTGATGATGGAAAGAATGGTGGAAGGAAGACCAAAATACTTGGGAATTTGATACATACATTCGCATGGAACCATTTAAACAACGTCATCTTGTCGGGGAAATTATGCACTTTCGAAATGGGAGCCAAATCAGGCGCATATGAAGGACCATACTTCGGGTCTGAGAGTACATCATAGAATCTTGCGGAGGTTTTGAAAGCTTCATCGGTGCTATGGGTCGAGTGAATGAAGAATAAAAGATGTGCGATGGGTAACTGACAAGTGCAAGATTAAGGACGATAATTCGTTAGCGGACCCAAGGAGAATCGAGAGTCTGTTGTTAACGAAGACGTCCTTCTTGGCTACAGTGGAAAAGGTAAGGAGTCAAGGAAGTTATTATGAACCCCCAACGTAACGGCTTACTCTCACTGAAGATATGCTTCGTAGCTAAAAACCTCATTATCCTCCCCAGTTTTCCCACTTCAATGCCCGTTTGGGAAGCAAGCTCGGAAAGAGTAACTCCGGCCTCTCCAGCAGCCTTGAGAATGTCAGCAAGTTTGGTCTCTGTGATGACCCGAAGACAGGCCACTTCATATCCCTTCGTTGTGAATTATCGACAAAAATAAAATTATGCAAAATGCACAAAACCTACCGCCATAGCACTCTAAAGTGCAAGAAACGGTTAAGAGTCCAGATCGTCAGTGATATATTAGACGTACATTGACCATTGTATGAGCTGGAGGAGCAACAATAGCGGTGAGCTGTGCACACGCGCCCTCGAGCGTCTGCACCGCTTTTATCAACTCGAGTCCCTGCGGTACACTGTCCAAGGGATGTGAGGCGACGGAATCGAGGGACGGTATCATATGTCCCTGTTTTGTATAGTGAGATTTTACAACCTCTACCGAGGATGAAATGAGTGCCAGGAGATCGTTGAGCTGGGTAGCAGACGGGGATGCTTGCGTTGACATTGTTTGAAGTGCCTCAAGTGCAAGATTCGCCCTCATATAGTGTCGAGAGTAATCGACTGGTGAACGTGCCAAATTACCCTCTTTCAGACATTGATTAGATTTGGCTTTGATGAACAAGAATTCGAGCAGGTCCTAGGTTCGGAAGCTTTATTCTTCCACGCTGCTGTGATGAGAAAAACTGCTACCCGTGGGAGGAAATGCGGCGGTTTTAGAATAGGTATCGGGTACCACATTGTTGTTTCGATCTGGTTCCTGATTTGTAAGGAAGAGGGACGAAGCAGAGGCCACCCACTCGAGATCCTACTATTGGCACCGAGGTAAATAATTCCTGCGACAGACGACATATCATTACCAGCCTTGTAGCTTCCTTTCGAATCTGATGATTTGCATTTGTTAGAGTATTCCCAGGATTTCAGTTTGCTGTTGATAAGGAATGTGGTCCTATGAGATTCATTATGAATTCCTTGTGGACGTCTAATCACTTGAACTTCGATCACAATGACTTGACGCTAAGGGCCCGAACCGATCAGGCTGGTATCTAGTTACCGATTTCCCGATCGAACGCTGCACAAGCTGGCGCCGCTGTGGTTTGCCAGCTTGCTTGGCCACAGTTTGACCTTGTTTAGAGGACTGGTGAATTATGTGGTTGGATTGGAGGTGTGCTTTGTTGTAACGAGGGGCGGAAGGAGCGGGAAGAGAGAGGGGAGGAAAGAGAGGAGAAAGGACCAGGGACAGGTACACGTGGGTAGGACGGCCAAGGGACATAGAGAGAGGGAATCCAGGACACACGGACAGTTAGTAAAAACCTATAGACACATAACCGATACAACTCACGCAATGACACGATACGAAACGGACTAACGATACAATATTCATGTTAAGCGCCCGCGCAGTAGGAGGATCGAAGGAGATACAGGAACGGGATTAGAGGGCGAGACGCGAAGGAGAAGAGCAGGATTAACAGAGGGAGAGATTACAAAGGATATGAAAATGGACTTACGCGATACAGGACGACATACGACCATACCAGGACGCATATACGCAGCCTTCGAGGAAGGGATGACGAGAATGAGAAAAGTTTCCGACCGGAATAGGATTCAGATGAAGGTACTCACTATCAAGGATGAATATTTAGAGGTATAGCATAGTTCAGTAAAGAGCGTGGTCAGTGATGTGGAGGAACGATCAAAAGATAGGGCAACGACCCTGCATCCGGATTGGGAACGCCGTCTCTATATTGGGAAAGGGTTTTATTATCGTAGTACACTTGATTTATGTATAAAAGATCAAGTAGATACAGAAAAGAATACCACTTCTAGTCCCATCTGTCTCTCGATCGATCGTTGAACTCGACGCCTGTGTGCGCAATCGAGTTCGCGAAGCTACATATATTTCCATCGCTTATCGAACACCCAGACATGCCGGGGCATCAGCTCTAGGTGTAGTACACAGTAACTACACCATTTATTCATATACGTTACTACACATCGAACGTTCCACAGTTTATACTTCAACTCCACCGACTGAGGGGCACCTTTCTGGACCGGCATCTAAAGCCATCGATATACGCCGGCATATCACCGCATATATAGAAATAACAAATCACACGCAAACGATAAAAACACAGAAAAAACACCAACAAAATTGCATATAAATACATTCCCATTTTCCCTGAGTTTTAACTAATATGTTTGAGGTCCAAGAGATTGTAGCGGTTATGTGCAGTAGCTAGATATAAAGAGGCTCAGTGAACAGGCGGTTCACTGAGGGGCTGCTTTCTAGTCATTCAACATATATATGGTCCCGGTTGAACATCACTGGGACCTCCATCTCAGTTCCAACACCCCCCCTTAAGAAGAAGGCATCCTGACCATCGTGTTCAGGTATAGTACCTTGTGTCAAGGGAGGGCCTTCGTAAACATGTCTGCCGCCATTTCATCTGTCAGCACATAATCAATGTGAATGAGTCCCTCGTGCACAGCTTGGCATATGAAGTGGTGGCAGATATATCAATGTATCTCGTTCAGGGATGGTACTCGTCGTTCTTGGTAATGGAGATGGCAGAGACATTGTCAAGATGGATTGTGATCAGTTTTTTGAGTGGCCGTGCAATTTCTGCCAGAAACATGTGGATCCAGAGTGCTTCCTTCATAGCGTGAGTTGCAGCAATGTACTCAGCTTTGGTAGTTGACAATGCAATAATAGGTTGCTTTTTCAAGCTCTAGGAGACAGCTCCTCTGTCGATTGAGAACACATACCCAGATACAGAGTGTCTATGTTCCTGTAAGGCCCAGTCCATATCTGAGAACCCTTTGAGTCCCTTCTGCACTCCTCCAATGATGAGGCAAGTATCCTTCATTCCCTTAATGTAGCAAAAAACTCTCTTGACCACTTTCCAGTGCACTCTCCCCAGGTTTTGCATGAACTGTGCCAGGAAAGAAATGGCGAAGGAGATGTCCGGGCGTGTTCCTAGTGCTGCATACATGAGGGATCCAATGGCCTCCCTGTAGGGCATGTTTCGCATTTCATCAAACTGGCAAGGGGTGGAAGGGGATTGGGACAGTGACAGTTTGTGGTGGGGGTCAAGTGGTGTGCTGAGCGGGTTAGCATCCTGTAGGTTAAACCTCTCAAGTATTTTCTCAATATACATGTGTTGTGAGAATAAGATTGTGCATATCTCACAGTCCCGCTTCACCTCTATTCCCAATAGCCAGCTCAGATCCCCAAGATCCTTGATTTTGAGGATGGTGCAAAGTTCATCCTTGAATGTGCAGATCATAATTTTTGAGTTGCTGGCCATGGTGAGATCGTCAACATCTAGGGCAATGATGAGAGCATCCTGGCTGGCATATCTGTGGAATACGGTGTGCTCAACTTCGCAACATGTAAATCCAAACCTGTACATAATGCCGACCTTTGGTCAACCTGGCATACTGTGAAAGGCAACAAATTCCCACAGTGATGTGTTCTTCCAACTGGGCCAAAAGGCCACTATGCCAGGTTATCTGGCATTAGTCTGTGGGCACTATTTAAACAGCAATCTGTTACATGTATCCACCAACCATTGCAATGGTATGTAACAGAACCCCCCGAAGGGTGGTACAGAAGAGTCTCCCAGCAGCCAAACCCCGCAGCAGAGCCCAGCCAAACCCCGCACAGCCAAACCCCCCAGCAGAGCTCAGCCAAACCCCACAGCAGAGCCCAGCCAAACCCCGCAGCAAAGCCCAGCCGAACCCCCCAGCAGAGCCCAACCAAACCCCTCACAGCAGAAACCAGCTCAAACCAGCCAAAAGGGCACAGCAAGGTCACTCCTGCCACAGCCTACCTGACACCAGCCAAACCCTTAGCCAAGCCCATGCCACAGCCACATCCTAGCCAGACAACCCCAAGCCCAGCCAGACAGCCCTAAGCCCAGCTACCCAGACCTAAGCCCAGCTAGACAGCCCTAAGCCTAGCCAAACCCACTCAAACCTCCAGCAGAGCCAAGCAGAAACCTGAACCTCCAGCTGAGCCCAGCCAAACCTCAGCCTAGCCAAACCCCAGCAGAGTCCTCCCTAACCCAGCTGAAATCAGTTGAACCCCTAGCAGAGCCCATGAATCCAGCCAAGTCCAAGGCCAGCCAAACCACATGCACACAGCCCAACCACTGGAATGACGCATCGAGTATAGCATGCCTGGCAGGTATATATTACCCCATGTCCCTTATTGACCGATCCTGGACAAAGATTAACCAAAGCGTTGGTGTCATCTACAGCAGAACACATTGCGGTCTGAGCGCATCGCTCGCGCCTGTGGTCGTCGATGTCAAGGGAGGTCATACGTCGAGTAGCACCCCTGTTGGCGGCCAGTGTCGATGTTGGAACAGTACCAGGGTCAGCTATCGCACGCAGAGGAAAACTTGAGGACGGTCACGCCGACAACTACGGTGAACAAAAAAAAACAGCGTTCTGATGATGGTGGGAGAAGCTTTGAAGCCATGAGGCGGCCGGCACGGTGTCGCGTCTGTTAACGATCGCGTCAACAACTACGGTGCCAAAAAAAACCTGCGATTCGCGACCCACGTTGTTCCATGTGAAGACGACGACCGCTGCGGAAGATGCATGTAGTTGCGTGGTGAACAGAGCGCGTAACATTCAGCGGTCAGCGCGAGATTCGAGGAATGCAGACGGCGTCCTTTAACAGTGAGTTACACTCTTTACAATTTTTTTTCGCGTGTTTCGGAGCGTTGGGAACATGTGGAGGTGTGGAGTCGGTGAGTGCCGGCGAGTTTTCAAAAAAACAATTGTAATTTGGAGTAACATACCTTAGATTGGGAAATTTCAGCGTCGACAGTACCTCTCCGTTCTATGGGAGCGAGTACCAATCAGCAAGAGTTTCGTCGTCGAAGAGGCCGGACAGGCGAGCGTGCGATGAAGCAAGACATGAGCGAGCGACGACCCATGTGATCGCGCAATGTGTGGATCGTCGCGGTATGTGTAAAAGAAACGGTCAGTAAAACGCTGAGGACGATCAATAATGTACGCACTGATGACCGATACCAGGATGCTCATAACGAATTCTGAATGGGGCGCGGCGAGCACGATGCGCATGACGCATCGGGGAATGTGTAAAAGAAACGGTCAGTAAAACGCTGAGGACGATCAATAACGTACGCACCGAGCGTCGACAGAGTGAGCCAGCAAGCATGCTTCTTTTACTACCGTCAGAAGGGTCCGCAAGAAAAACTGACCGGCGCTGTTGCATTAGGAGCGAGCGTGCTACGGGCCTACTTGGTATGCTACCGGTGGGTTTTTTTTTTGTGCGCGAGCGGCGATGCACGACGCGTTTCTCACATCATGCCGTCAGCCGGTTGTTTGTCGTAGTAGTAAATTTACATAAAATCTGACAAAGTGCCGATCGAAAAACGCCCACAGACGCCACAGCCCTTTCTTTTATATATAGATAGTAACAATTTTCATGTCAGCTTTGGTCTGACTGCTCATGAGTCTTTCATGAGTTTGTATTTTTCTCACAATCTTTCACCCTTGAAAATCTTATCACAACAGAGCCTACTAAACTATCAAAATAACAATATTAATGCCTACAAATATTTTTGCGATTTTTCTGCATTATTCGACGATCTGGAGATGTATACATTCACTCAAACTCATCAATTTATGCCGATTTCATTGGTATTTAACATTTTTGATTATTTTCCTCAATGACATTATATAAAATCAACTATTCGATTTTCCTCATATTTTTCCCATTTTCCCTGTGTTATTGTTCAACTTCTATTGCTTTTCAGTCCCAGTGTTCATCCCAGTAAAGCACCTAAGTGGAGGTATAGGCGATTACATGAGGTCACGAGGTATTGTCATGTGTCACAGAAGTATAACGGGCAGTGAAGTGTGGAGAATTTAATAGATTAATATGGCATTTAATACTGGCTATTACTTGCCATCAGAATCTATTATTATATGTGGAAGAATCAAACCTATTTTGCTGCATGATACTTTTATATTCAAAATTTATATTGACTGCTCAAAATTTGTCGAGCACTTATTCACTGATGTTCGATAAAACTGTTATTCATTGACAAAGGCTTCAAATATCATGTGTTAAATCCACATGTCGGCGCTTAGCTAGAGGCTTCTGGAAGGGTTTCCAGAGGGTTCTGAATGGTTTCCGAAGGGGAGGGGGGGGGTTCGTGCTCCAGGGACGGAGGGACTAAGGGTCGTGGACTCGGGATCGGAATCGGAATGGGGACAGAAAGACAGGAAGCGCTGTGGGTCTTGGAACTGTTCATAGTATAGGGTGGTACAAGTGGTTTGAGGTCGCAGGGACTTGGCTTCAACTTATGTGTTGTGCCCTCCTCAATCGTCTGTCCCTAATTTCGGAAAGTCACAAAGTTTACTGGAACTTAATTGGAAACTAGGACGCAGAATTAAGTCGATATTCATACTGGCGAATAGTCCAGTCAACTGGTGACTTATATACATGTATCTAGTCTTGTACTATCTTTTACCGAGTAAAGACAAGGGGGGGAAAAGAGTACAAGGGGCAATATACATAAAACAAAGAACAAAGGAGTGAGGTATGTGGTGATCCTGCAAGTCGTTTATCAAAGGAGCGGAACCTTGACTTCAGAATCTTCGGAGGTTTGGAAACACGGAACCTTGGAATGATGCATCGGAAATCCAGAAATCAGTTATTCAGACTTTGAGCAATCGGAAAGGTCCCGGAAATGGTGCGGGTGGTTGTGGGGTTTAATGTGGGTTTATTTGGCGGCATGGGCCATAACATCATGATTCTTATACAACAATTCTTAATTCTGTACCATCATTTATTTCCATTCACACTGAACAACAAAATCATCAATTTTATTCTCTTTAGTCAAAATGGTAGTTGCAAGACGCCCAATGCTACTCACACATCGTAGGACTGGCAGAGGCTGTTAGGGAACAGGGGATGATCCCTTGAAAGTCTGGACACTTCCCAACCAGTTCAATGTGTAGGTATCCAAACCTCTCCTCCAAGGAAAAATCCAACTTAAAATCAGTCTTATCTGGACTACCAAAAAATATTATAATGTTTGGCTGGCCATTTAAGAGTGAATTACCTTTAAGTAATTAACTCTTAAATCATCAAGCTCTTCAAGCCCAAGGAAAACCTCCAAAAATACTTATAATTTTCGCTTATTTTCTACTTGGACCCACAAGGACCTACAGCCAGGTGCCAAACAATCACACATGGAAAATGGTGCCAAACTGCTGGTTCAATCTTTCAAGACTCAATTGTAAGGTAGCGGACAAATGGTTTCCACTAAGGTCACGTGACTCAAGTGTCACACTCGCCATTTCACACAAGGATCTGGCAGCATCGACAAAAAAATTATTCTGAAACCACAGATCAATAGCATAGAACTATATGTACATATTGTTGGTTTTAATTTTTGAAAAAAATCACTATTGCAAGTATAGTATATCCAAACTTTCAAACATCTTCTCAAAATTCATAAACACATTTTTTAAGCAGTCTGACACTGTCAAAATTTTTTTGGTCACAAAATTTTTGCACTGATGTAATCACCTATATAAGGAAATATTCCATATATAGAAAGTCTTTCCCACCAGTAATAGTGACAGTCCCAGGTGTCTGTTGCGGTCAAAAATCTACTAGAACATGCCTAAACTCAAGAGAAGCCAGACAGTATCTAATCTTGGGACCCATGCCATCAAGGTTTAACCCTTTAATCTGTTCAGGATGAATTGTTGACAAGAATTTCCCAACAGAAGCAGAAATTTGCACAACCTGATTCAACTGAAAGCCTATCATTCAGTGGAGATTTCTCACAAAGCCCAAGTTTATCAGCATCTACTTTGTCTCAGCTGTCAGTGGACAATGATGTCCTGGTAGATAACCTCAATGGCCTTGAGAAGTGGCTTGCAAAAGGGAAAAAACAATTGGCAAAATAATTTGGATCACAAAGCAGCGACAAAACTAAGCAACAGGGACCATACAAGAAAAAAGGCACAGTCCAATCCATAAGGACACAACAGCACAATAAAAAGAAACAACAGGACTGGACAGCAAAAATGCAAAATGCGAAATGGAGGTTTTGGTGATATACATGTCCTTCTTGGTGGCATGTCATCAAAGCAGCCACCTGCTCTCAAGGAAGTCAAAATAGATTCAGATTCAGATCAAGGGAGTATAATATTGGAGACCACAGATGAGGAAGAAGATGACATACCCATAGTTACCCAAGTTAATGGGCCAGAGCGAGAGGAGGATAACCTGGGTGACATTCCTGAGATTGTTCAGGACAATATTGAAACTATCCCAGAATGGACTCTATCATGACCATCACCCATACCACCACTAAATCCTAACCTTGTCAACCTACAAATTTCAGATCTTAAGCAAATTCTGCGACCAGAAAGCAAGGCAGATGATGGCTATATGGACCCAGGCTTTGATTACACACTTCACACATGCCTCGAGCTAATGGGTATCTTCCTCTGCATTTATCGCTTTAATGGCTACCAAGGATGGATTGCAGCATCCAAGCAAGCGGCAAGCATTGCTAGGGAACGGCAAGGGTCACCCACAGGTCAAATGTGGGTGACCCACACCTGACCCATGGGAAACCCGAACCCGTCAACCCATGGGTTTTTTCCCATGGGTCGATGGGTGTCGAGTGCACGCCGCACCCACATACGCTGACGCAAACGTGCTGTATGACACGAACGTGCCATACACGCATGCGATGTGCGACACGAATGTGCCGTACGTGCACACGGCGTACAACATGAACGTGCCGCATGTGTGCCCATACGGCACGTTGGTATTGGCGTGTGTGCCGATGGCGCATTGGCATCGGCACATTGGTATCGGCGCATTGGTATCGGTGCGTGGGGGTACGGCACATTGGTGTCGGTGCATGGGGGTACGGCGTGTTCATGTTGGCACGGTCATGTCATACACGTGCATACACATGCGTACATAGTTGAGGGGGTGGGTTGGGCCGGGTCATGGGTGCTCTCGGCTTGACCCGCACCCAAACCCAAGGGCACCCGACCCGGTGACCCATGCAGGTTAGCCTAACCTGTGCTATTCCCTAAGCATTGCAGGCAAGAATCCAGAATGGATGGCAAGACGGCTATGTGAGTGGACACACAATTTCATCAGTGATCCAAAAAACCTACCAAAACATGAATATGGGCAATTCAATTCAACAATTCTGGAGGATGAAGATTTGGCACAAGAAATCTGTTTGCACCTGCAATCAAAAGGCAAATATGTCTGTGCCATGAATGTGGTTCAGTTCCTTCATACACCAGAAATAAAGGAGAGGCTGAACTTCAAAAAGTCAATTTCTGAATGAACAGCATGCAGGTGGATGGCCAAAATGGATTACTGTTGGAAGAAAGAGCCAAAAGGTAAATATAAGGATGGCCATGAGCATCAAGATGTTGTTGCTTACCGACAAAATATCTTTCTCCCATTTGTGGCCTCCATCCGACCCCATATGCGCCAATGGACCAAGGATGGCACACTTGAAACCAGTTGGAAGGCAGCCAAAGGCCTGGATAAGCCTGTTGTAACCTGGGTGCATGATGAATCAACCTTTTATGCACATGATTGTCATGTTTTACGTTGGGTTCACTCAAGTGAGAGTGCAAAACCATATGCAAAAGGTGAAGGGCCATCACAAATGGTTGCAGATTTTGTGTCACCAGACTATGGCTGGTTGCAAGCAAAAAATAGGTGAGCCAGTTGCAAGCAATATTGCAAAGAAAACCACATGCTTATGAATGATTTTCAGCAATGACAGGACTAGAGTTATGTTCAAAGCAGGAAAGAATTGCGATGGTTACTTCACCAATGATGCAATCCTTAAACAGGCAAATCAAGCTATGGATATTCTTGATAAGGATTACCATGATGACACACATGTGTTTTTTTATGATAATGCCAAAACTCACATAGCATGTCGCCCAAATGCACTTTCAGCCAAGCACATGCCTGTCAAACCTCCTAAGGATGCAGCCTCCAACTTCCTGTGCAGTGTCAAGGGTCCCAATGGCACAGTGCACAAAGTCCCAATGCAGGATGGGCGATTTCTTGATGACACCCCACAATCATTGTATTTTTCAATTGGCCATCCACAGGCTGGTTTGTTCAAAGGCATGCGCATAATTATCCAAGAATGTATTGATCATGGAGCATATTTGCCAGATCCCACACACTTATTGGCACAATGCCAACAGTTTAAGTGTGTACCTGGGCAAAACAACTGCTGTTGCCGTCGGATTCTATTCAATGAACCAGATTTTGTTGGGCAGAAATCCAAACTTGAGGAGCTTGTTGAATCATGTGGGTACCAGATGATTGTCAAGTACACATACCGAGGATCCAATAACTCGGCAGTACCGACTAAAATACTCCATTAGTAACCAAGTACGAACCATTCAATGAGTTGTTCTCGGCCAGACGCGCATATCGGTCACACCCCTCATTCTTACGCCTACTCCTCACTCCTCAGACCACCTTACCTCGGGACTTCCTGCCCTTGTGTTATCTTCGGTTATGGCCTTGTTTTACAATCGGGCATTTCCTATTGTGCTAGGACACGTCCTATTATTCTGTCCTTCATTGTTTTATTTCCACCTTACATTTCTTATTCTAATTTTACTCGTTGTGGACAATAACCACATGCTCTGCATACCTTGTTGTCCCACATTCCTTATTCCACATGTCGCTTCTTAACCTATATAAGTAGGACATGGATGTACATACTTCCTCATTCTGGGTATCGACTAGGCTTAGGCCCTTCTACCTTCTTCTCTTCTGTTAAGTCCTCGACTCAGGCCAGCATCTTCAGCATCCCCCTGAGTATCTGTCTGTTGCAAATACAGTGGCACGCACGGCAAGTAGGGCGCAATGCACGAGTATGTTGAAGCCAATGCCACTACTCTTGGCCTGCAGGACTTGGCCATAGTCCGCCCGACCCTTTCGCCAACACCCCTCGGCAGTACCAAAGTCCGTCAGTATCCGGCGCTTGACAATGATTTTCTATCCAAAATTCCATTGTGAAGTCAGCTTTATTGAACAATGCTGGGGATTTGCTAAGAGGGTGTACCGGGAGTTTCCTGCATCATCATCAGAAGCTGATCTTGAAAGGAATGTTATTCTTGCTCTGAATACTGTGCCTTTGGATTCAATGAGAAGGTATGTCATGCACTTATCTCACTTATCCACTTATCTGTTATACTGTCAGGACCCGGTACTACCGAGGGTGCTGTCGGAACCGGCCAAGTCCTGCAGGCCG
>QLPI01002749.1:0-19131 GCA_003314275.1 Chroogomphus rutilus | reverse complement strand
GGTGTTCCACTCTGCCCCGCGATGGACTTTGGGTAAAGTGTAAAGTGATAGTGACCGGTGTCCCTTTTAAGGCCGCCCGCAGACTCGGAGGATTGTCAAATTACTCTCCTAACATGAAGACCTTCGCTTCAGATTCTAGGAGCAACGAATGACTCATGCATACGGCCATACCCTCTCCCAACTGGTTCGCAGCAGCTCGCTTCTTGCTCAGAAAATACAGCTGCATGTCCACCTGGGCGGGCTCTAGTTGCGAGCGGATGGTTTATCCTCCAGACTCGAGACGAAACTGCCCATACGGCATCGCCGCCCTCTTTTTTTTCCTGCATGTTTATGTCCACCCTGTATGTTTATGTCCACCCCCTTCTGTGGCACCACACTCGACCATGATATCCGTTTTTGGGGATAGTAACGACTTAAGCAAAAGCATATGGTGTGTCCCTGTTGAAAGAAAAATGAGAAGTCAATATCAAAATAGAGTAGGACAGCTGCAGATGAACTCAACTGCAACTCTCGGGTATGGACAATCAGAGCTCCCAAAAGGCATAATATGGTGGATCTTTGGAGCCCAGCCATAGATGAGACAAAGATGCGGATAAACTCAACTGCAACTCGGGTATGAACAATCAGAGTCTTCCACCTTTGCAGTGCCAGTAACCACAAAGTCGCTGACTGCCCCAAAAGGCATATGGTGGATCGTTGGAACACAGCCACAGATGAGACACAGCTGCAGATAAATAAACTTAACTGCAAACTCGGGTATGAACAATCAGAGTCTTCAAAAAAGGCATATGGTGGATCTTTGGAACACAGCCACAGATGAGACACAGCTGCAGATAAATGAACTCAACTACAAACTCGAGTATGAACAATCAGAGTCTTCCAAAAAGGCATTTTGGTGGATCTTTGGAACACAGCCACAGATGAGACACAGCTGCAGATAAAATCAACTACTCATCTGTGGCTGAATCATATGACAACTCGGATATGAACAATCAGAGTCTCCCAAAAAGGCATTTGGTGGATCTTTGGAACACAGCCACAGATGAGACACAGCTGCAGATAAACTCAACTGCAATTCTCGGGTATGAACAATCAGGGTCTTCCAAAAAGGTATATATGGTGGATCTTTGGAACACAGCCACAGATGAGACAAAGCTGCAGATAAAACTCAACTGCAAACTCGGGTAATGAACAATCAGAGTCTTCCAAAAGGCATTTGGTGGATCTTTAGGCATATGGTGGATCTTTGGAACACAGCCACAGATGAGACACAGCTGCAGATAAACGTACCTGCAACTCGGATATGAACAACCAGAGTGTCCCAAAAGGCATATGGTGGATCTTTGGAACACAGCCACAAATGAGACACAGCTGCTGCAACTCGGGTATGAACAATCAGAGTGTCCCAAAAGCCATACGGTGGATCTTTGGAACACAGCCACAAATGAGACATATGATTCGAGTCCGCAATGCATCAACCAATTAATTGTACGCACAACAAGCATTCTTGGGAAACTCCATAATGAGTCTGCTGAGAATAGTATATCCAGCCCCACGGAATAGTAAGTACTTATTCGAGGACAACACTGGGTCAGGAAGGAGTTGGAGGTAGAAAATTCTTAATAGCTGTCTGTCTTTGTTAGAAGAGAATTGGTTGAAACATGTATTTGATCAAGCGATTGACACGTGTCATATTTGATTTCTATCATGGACATAGAAAAGAAATGATCCGCCAATGAAAATGATTGCGTATCATAGTTCACCACAAGAAGCCAGCCGACGTCCTCTCTGGATGGCGACATTGGTTAGAAGGATACTTTTCGACAGGACCGCCAGCTGGCAGTGCTAAGCGAAGTATGAGAGCCGCTCGAACTTATTCGAGTCGGAGGAGTGGTGGCCGCTTGGCTCACAGCCTGTCAACATAGTTAAGAGACTACAACTTGGTAGAATTGAAAACAACGCACTAATGATTGGGCGCGTCGTTGCCTAAGAATTTGCTGAGATGAATGAAGAAGAACTGTCAGGTCAAAGCGTCAGAATAGAGTTGTGAAAGCTCACTTGAATCGCTTGTTGTTCTGCAGCGATCGCTGAAACAGATCTTGGTGACAGCAAAAATCTCGGAAAGTCCACCATACTCACCGCGTTGTTCATCTGTTTTATCCGCTTCTTTCATGAGCTCCAAGAACTTGCGATTCATATTTTCGGGCATATTTGCACGTATTTGGACGCCAGCGATACCGTGCTTTGCAAACTTGAGGAAGTAGTGGTCCTCATTATGCACGCTTAAAGTGCTTCCATGTTCCAAGGTCCAACCTGGCTGATTGAACTCTGAAAGGGCCGCTCTGAGTCTGGTACACTGGCCATGAAGTTTGGCAATGAACCCAGAGTTGAATACTATCAAGTGGGTCCCGCGTGTGCCAAATATAACGGACCTAAGAGACATGTCAAATGAACGATGGCCAACTTGGTCGCGTGTTGCAAGTATCTCTTTCTCGGTGGTGTGGTTAAGATCGGTCGACCAACCGTAACCCACAACATGTTTGGCGAAATAACCACCGCGATCTGCAGAGAATGATATATAGTCGGATTTGGGTACCGTGGGGGTGCCGTTGAGACGGGCATGTACATTAGGTGGAAGGTTATTCGAGTAGTAGACTGAGAAGGGTCGCAAGGGTAAATGGCACATGATTATTCGCTACCAAATGGCCACTCACTGTTGTTGGTCACAAAGTTGCGTGCAATCCAGAAGCGACATGTCGGGTCCATGCTATGCACGCTCAATGAGCACTCATATCGTTGAGCAACTACAGCATTATGTTCACCTGATCCAGGAAGTACACATGGGTGCAAGCTCTCCTGATTTGACCTTGTCTGTGAATGACGGTGGTACATTTTCAGAAACAAACTGCCTGCCATAGGACATGAAAAATATGTCAGGTGAAGGCCCAAAGACAACAGCCATAGTAGTAGACGATAGCCGAGGCGAGAAGAAGCGTCAATAGCATTCCAAGCGGGCGTGATGGCGTATTGTGGGCCTCGGATAACGGCAAATTGAATATAACGTATTGTTTTGAATGGTGGGCAGCTACGGCACGCTATTCACATTTGTTCGGCAGATCATTTGATACAAAAACGTGTTCCAAGGTCGCGTCGACGCGTACCGGCAATTACCGGTGGACTATCCAGACTGGTGTGCCACTCACTACCAGGACTTAAAGACATGTAAGACTCAAATTTTCTTCGTGTTATCTACTCACTGTCTTTAGGCCCTCATGGCGCAGAACCTCACGACTATCATTGCTGGTCTTCAAAGCGACAAAGTCAAACCGCGCCAGGATGCTCTAGTACTCATGGATGAAGCCTTGGCCAATGGTCAATTTGTGGATCGACTTGCCAGTGCCGCTGGGAGTAACAAGCGCTGGTTGGCAATATTCCAGGCGTTGTTCGGTGCTGTTTCTGTGGAGAAGGCAAATTGTCTCAAGAAGGGCTTCCACAAGGCTGCCGCTGTCTCTATCACGCGGTTAGAAAAAGCAGGAAGTGTGGTGCGCAATGTAACAACAAAAAACGTTGCCCTTCTGCCGTACAAGGTCGTCCAAATCCTACTTGAACATCTCATGAAAGCAATGGTCGACAAGGCCAGAGACTGTCTTCTCGCTCCTCTATCACTCAACTACATCAAAAGCATCGTCGTAATTTGTTCTCACAGTCCCCACCTGGATCATCTCGAGTCAGAATTATGGGTCTCCTTAGTGTCCCTTGCTTTTGCCGTCATTCTGGAGACCAGCCTTGACTTTCACGGATTTTCGGACGACAGTTTTGACGAATCCCTAAACCATTCAGACATGGATGCCGATGCTCCAACCAATGATACTGCCAATGAAGATGATGAAGCAACAATTGGATACAAGAGAGCACGTCCGAACTCGCCTCTGCCCATCCGGCGACGCTCAACCTCCAAAAGTCCTGTTGAGTCCAGTCGAGGCATGTCCGGGGAACAAATTGAGTGCATGGGACTCCTGGTCACCTTATTTCTATCTCCCCATGCTCCATTTTTACAGCCAGGCATCGCTCAAAACATCCTCAGTTGCATTCATCGATTTTTCGTCATGTTTCCTACCTGGAGTATGTCACACACCAACGCATTGGTTTCTATCAATCTCGTTTTTGCACAGTTGGAATTGAATATGATTAAATCATGCACAGACTTTGCTCTGAAGATGTGCTCTCCATTGCTTTCTTATTGGAACAGGAGGGAGAAAAAGGACAAACTTGTCCGGGAAGAATTAGTGATTGCTATGATCAATTTTTTCCCTCTTATAACCGTGCCGAAGGTGGCAGAACTCTCCGACAGCAGAGGTCCAGAACACGTCGACGAATTATACCATTGCCTTCAGGACGATATCGATCGGCTCATATTCGAGAGTCTGCCTTTGGATTCTTTGCGCCTACAATTACATCAACCCAATGACATACTTGGCGTTTTTGATGCAATGACGTTTCGTTCGGGGTTCAGGTTCGATCCACCTCATGCACTATCATGGGCAACCCTTGAACTCCATGCAGATTCCGCTGTTGCGGTATGTCTCATCGATGATATCATGTACTTATAGTAATGAGCATAATTTCAGCTACACCTGTATTATGAAACATATCCCGGACGAACAAACGCAAAAAGGCGCCGCCACGAATCACCACTCTTGGAGATTTTGACTACAGTTCGGAAGGAAACCATCCCCCCAAAAAAGCGCTCGGACACCTTGCAGGTCTTGCTGTTCGTGATTGACCGACATTGGGGAGACCTTCATGATACTCTGCGGCATGAAGTTTGCACTACCCTACTCAGCCTATTGACGCATGACGACTTGACTATACAGTCTTGGGCATTCTTGGCTTTGGGAGCCATGGCTGCCGCTCCTGCTACAGCCACAGATGGTATAATAGACTGGGATATGATCTGGAGCCAAGCTGTCCATCGCACAAATCTTTTTGGCGTCGGACGTGCAGCATCTCACGTTGCACATATCTTGCTTGAACGCCAGAAGCTTCCTGTACATCGTGTGTTGGCAGAGATCGAAGGTTTTGCTGCCAACCTTGTCATTCAAGGACCCACATTCCCCTTTGATAGCGTCTGCGCCTTTGTTTGTGATTGCCTCCGCATTGCCAGTCAGGATATGCGTCTATATCGTATACAACTTCCTGACAAAGTCCTTGCATGGCTCTCTCAAAGTTGGGCCACTGTGGGGCCGGATTTGCGCCACCACCTACCGACTCAAGCAATAACCGATATATTGGCACTATTGGAGATCACTTGTGGCCTTTCCAAGCCCAGCCGAGTTTCGCAGCAATATGTTTTACCCGACAGTGCGCTTACCGATACAGTCCTTGAGCGTCATCGAACGAAACCTCAACGAGATTACCTCCTTCATTCCCATCTTTGGCCGTTTCGTACACCAGATCACTCACTTTCTGATGTTCCGAACTGCAAGAATCTGTGTTCTTCTGGTGCATCTCTTGTAGCCCCCAACGCGCGGGAAATCAAAGTTAGCACACTGTTGCTGAGATATCTCGAAAAGATGTGCGACGAATGGAAAGAGGGACAAGATGGACTACTGAATTCGACCCCAGAGAAAGTCCGCCGTTCTTTCGACACTGCGATTATTAGCCTGTACTTTGAGGCATCACTTGTGCACAATGGTACACAGTCCAATAGGCGCGTCATACAAGCTGCATGCAAGCTTGTAGCACGTGCTAGTCCATGCCTCAGGTTAGCACAGTGGAAAGACAACGAACGTGTCCTAATCTTGATGGGTCTTCAACCACTCGTATCTGACGGCGAGTTACGGTATGAAGACGATCCTTGGGACTTGATAATGGGGCCTGTCAAAGGGAGCGGCGTCAGACGAACCACACTTGTTAAACTATCCTCGGATGTGGGGGCTAACTTGTCCGACACAAGTTATGTCCGAAGAGAGCTTCAAAGTATCGTGTGGAAAAGCACTGATGTTCGTTAGTCTAGTACGCCTCCGATATGCACTAATATATATCTCTTATTAGGTTCAAGAGTCCTTCGATCGGGTCATGGCTGATCTTCGACAAGCTCTCCAAGTGATGACTTGCTCCCAATTCTCGATGGAAGCTGGGGAGGAAGAGGATAAAGATTTTAGGAATATCCAGGTTGCTAACTCGACCCCTTCTTCGTCCCGTGCCCGCCGTCGCGCTACCGAGCTCTGCATCCAGATTTGCATCTCATTTCTGGCCGTTGCCCCGATGCTTCAATCCGGGAGTCACAGTGCGACACATGATAAGCAGCTCATAGCATTACTTCAGAAATGTGAACCTTCGGCATTTCTAGCACTAGCTCCCCATTTTTTGTGGTCTGTCAGGCTTAAGCATCTCTATATCAGCGTGAAAACAGCAGAAACGCTCACGGATCGCCTGGAGGACGTCCTTACGAGGTCTTATGATTCCTCTCGTAGTATTGAATCAACATTGCTGGCAATCCAGTTCTTGCATAGTACATCACATATCTGGACAGAACCTGCTGCCACGGATTCACAACTCTGCAGAGGAGTCCGACTACTTCACGACTGGCTTTCAAAAATGGTTTCCCAAAGGAAAATGTCATCATGGCGTGTTCGGGATCGCCTCGTTTGTTATCTCGACCATTACTTAGCCATTGACCCACGTGAACAATTCTGGTCCCTACCTGATGAAGAGCAAGGAGATGAGGACGAAGGGGAACCCATGGAAGTGGATGAGGGCCGTTCTCCTTCCCATATCCTACCTAATATGGCAGACGACGAAGATGTCCGTGTGCGTTTTCGTGTCGCTGTTGCAAATGGCCGGTTGCTCCGCACAGCGGAAGTTACAAGCGTCATTCCAGATGACATATATGAAAGAGTCAAGAAAGGACTTTCAGTGTACTTGGACAAGTGAGTTTTAGCCATGATGATGGTTTACGCCCCTGTTTACGCGTGATTCAGGTTTGAGCATATGCTGACTCGGTTTATACACCTCGGCAATGCAATGGTCGTCAGTTCGGCAGTGCGCCGAGGGCCTTATTGGCATTTGCTAGAGACTTGCCTCCATGATTCAAGCTATACAGTGGCCGTCGAAGCGGTTCTTTCAGCGGTCGCCACGCGTCTAGGACTGCCAAGTTTACGTAGTCTGTTCGAAGCATATGCTTCCCAGCTTGTGGAATCGATTTTGCAGTCCGAAAAGGATTTCTTTCGTCTTCCTCCTTCACTCCTAGGATACGAAAATCGGAGGCAGTGCGGTCATGTTACATTTCCTCTTCTTGCACCGATGGTGCTGGTCGCTGGTGTTGTGCATTCCTCGTCCGCTGGGATAGCAAGGGAAAGGATCTTTGCCGATCACTGTAACAAGGCTCAGAAGTCAGTATCAGAAGGTATAACGGAATGCTTTGCGGATGTCGCGTCCATCACTATTTTGAGCTGGATCGACAACACTCACGATAACATTGATGACGTATCTCAAGCGATCGCCGCCGGGATACACAAATTTGCTATCGATTCCAATAACAACGTTGATTCTGGTATTTTAGTTCAGAGGCATTTGGACCGGATCGTCTTTTCGATCATACGGACAGTATGCGACATAGATCACTCTAAGGATGGAAGTATTTGTCAGGCCTTGAACACTCATGGTCGTTCAGAACGAGCTAGTGCAACCTTCATTGCTCTGAATGTCCATAGAACATCTGACGATTTTGCTATGCATTACCCCAACACTCCAGCCTTCAGTGCTCTTACTATCTTGCGGTCGCTCCAGTGGCTTGATGCACAAGTTGGCGGCGTATTTGCTCCGTCCATCGTGTATCATGTGTTGCACCACCTATTGGCAGCTATAGGAGATTCACCAATCGTCAATGAGCAGATGCGACTTTTACATGCGCTGGCTATCTGGATCTCGATAAACAATGCTTCATTCAGAGACCTTACTCTCCTTCGTACTTTGTTGCGTGGTGCCATCGTTCTATTGTCACAGTCTGACCTGGCCCGCGTGGCCCAGGGGATCATTGGATGGACTTTTTGCTGTTACGCTTCAATCAAATCACTTGAACCGACCTTCTCTGATCTCTTGGGTCGAATCGCGAGGATAGCACACGATTATTCATGCGACTTGAGCGATCCAATGCTTAGAGGGATAGGAGATTACCTCCTGGAATGGACCGAGAAGGAGGCTCAAATATTATCCCAAGAGAGTATCACCAGACCCCAGATTGTCAGTGCTTTGCCATTGTGGCCTCGAAATCCAAACGGTTCACTCGCGCGGTTTGCTCAAGATCTAGATCTTTACCAGTCACAGCCTCTGTCCGACATTCTGCAGAACCAGCAGAATTCTGCTGACAAGTTCCGACTTGTTCGCCGTCTTCGCGATCTCACTAACGTCAATGCATACAGTCAAGAGCAATTTTGTAATCAGGACTTTTGGCATCTCAAGAGTTGCATCCCTCAGCATAGAGAAATCCAGGATGAAGATATTGACGCCTTCGTGGATCTTCTTTTCAAGCATGCTGCTCAGATACGTTCTCTAGATTCAGATCACTCTAAACCAAACTCGGCTTCCGCGCTGCACGTACAAGAATCTCGCACCCTGCAGCATAGAAAATCTATGGTTTCCCCAATGCGGTCCATCATACTTTCTCTTTTCAATATTCTGTCTACCGAAGAAGCAGCACAGATCCACCGTGCATATAGAACCCTTCGAACTTTGTTTGGTTTACCTATTGCCGAGCTGAATGATAGTCGAGGGTGGCCTGAGCCCTACAAGGACGAGATCGACTATTTGCGTTCATGTCCTCTCTCCCCATTAACTGCTTCTGCGCGGTCACTGGAAGAGTTTGAGACGCTGGAAATTCTACGCACTAGGGATTTTAAACGCTGGATTTGCGAGGTCGCCACGCTTTTAAACGATGTTCTTTCCAGCGACGATCTTTTTTATGCCCAGTTATCGCCCTCAATCCACTCCGACCCATCTTTTGCTAATCAGATGCTTCCAGTTCTAGTGCATGGTATCCTGACTTCCAAACAGAAAGATGCACGCGCAATCTTATCCAGATATTTCTCTTCAATCCTTGTGGAGAATGAAGCAACAGCACCCCGTTGTCAGGCAGTAGTAGAAACCGTTTTGCATCTCAGAAATTTTGAGCCGACCTCGGTGCAACTGGCACATCCTCTGGCATATGATAAATGGCTCGATATTGACTTTCGGTTTTTGAGTCGAGGGGCGATGTGTTGTGGCGCGTATACTACAGCGCTGCTTTTCCTGGAATTGGCAATGGACTACTCTCAAACCTCTACTGGTGGGACTGCGACAGAGGATATTTTATATGACATATACAGCCATATCGAAGAACCAGATGGATTTTATGCAATCAAAAGCAACGATGTCCACGGTTTCCTCACCAGACGATTCCATCACGAGGGCCAATGGGATATGGCTTTCAAATTCCATGGCGCTGAATTTGCCGTAGGTCTTCATGGATCCCGTGGGGCAGAAGGTATATATCAATCTCTTCATTACAATGGTTTCGACAAATTGGCCATGGCCGTTCTTCAATCTTCAACGTCTGACACCGTCGGAGCCACTCCAGAATATTCTCAACTGGGTTATGAGCTTGCTTGGCGTACTCAAATGTGGGACTTACCAGAGCCTCGTGACGATGGACAAGCCGGCTCTGCGCTCTACACCGCTCTTCGCGCCATCCACCGAAATCGCGATCAACAAACCGTTGATAGTATTTTAATGAACGCATCACGTGATGAGATGTTGCGGTTGTACTCTACTGGCAATGAAGACATGGTTGGGATACGATCAAGAGTACAAGCGCTTATTTGTATGGGCGAGATCAGAAAGTGGCGTGCAGCGACCATACAGGATAAATTGTACTCGGGGGAAATCTCTCCCAACGCTTGGGAAGATTTCGTAGACATCTCCTCAGAATTTGAGTGCGTTTTCACTTCATCTGCGCTTCAAATGGTATATGTATTCACGTGTGTTTTCTAGCTTTGTCACCCTTGAGAGCATCATTGCGACTCGTATAAGTCTTCTTCATTCAGTCAAGCAACGAGAGCAGCGCGAACAGATTGGGGATCTCGAGTCTCCCTTTGTTGCTGGCTTGAAGCATCTCGAACAAAAGTGCCTGCTAAAGCTCTCTGAGGCTGCGAGGCTGTCAGAAAATCACCAAACGGCGTTGAACGCCGTCATGCACGCTCAGCGTTTAGGACGAGTGCCATCGTTTGAGATATCACAAGAGTTTGCACATGTCCTCTGGCTTTTGAAGGAGCACAAGCCGGCTGTTGAGCACTTGAAAAGCCTCGTGATTGGAACAGCCACGCTACCTTCTGATCATGACGATGTGACCACGGGAGCACTTGTTTTATCTCGCTTGGTACGCATGATCAGACTTTTGTCTTGAAACCCCTGCTTATCAGAATGCTTTCATCAGGGCACTTGGAGCGCTGAAGCTTGTCTGCAAAAACCCACCGACATTCATGAGCAATTTTTCGCCAAGGCAACAACTCTACTCCTTGGAAGCGAGAGTCAAGAGTTTGATGAGAGCATGAGCCCGGCACTCGCAGTCGTGTTTGAGCAATATGCTCTTTTTGCTGAAGAACAGTATCATGCTATCCTGAGGTCCCCGGAAGTGACGCGACTGAAGGTATATGTGGAGCGGAAGAAACAAGAAATTGAACAATTGAACGAAAGCCTACGCATGTCCACGTCCGATTCTTCGCGTAGTCACCTCTCCCAACAGCAGCGCAAGGCTGTAGCACTTTATGAAGAGGATGTTGCTCAATTTTCTGTCCACACCGAGTCTCGGACGACCTTTTTGGTCCAGGCCATCGACATGTATTCTCGCTGCCTTCAAGCATCAGATGAATTTGACGACGGTGCAGTCACTCGGCTATGTTCCCTATGGTTCGCTAATTTTAGCGAGGTCCCCATCCAGTCGAATTTCGGCCAGGCATTTGCCAGGATTCCTTCCCGCAAGTTCGTCTTCTTAGCTCACCAGTTGTCTGCCAGATTGTCCAAACCAGACAAGACCACGTCAAAGGTCTTAGACGCACAAAAGCATCTTCAGTCACTGATCACTAGGATGTGCAAGGAGCATCCTTTCCACAGCCTTTATCAGGTTTGGGCAATGCAGCAAGGTGCCTCGACTGACGAGTATGACAGCCATCGACGACAATCTTCTAGAGGCGCTCCTGTGTCGATGCACTCTTCTGGTCGCGCGAGGGCTGCCAGTGACATTCTCGCTATCTGCCGTCAGCATGCGCCAAACACCGCACGTGTGCAAGCTATTGAACTGTTGTGCAAAGCGTACCTTGAATGGGCTCAGTACCCGATCAAGGGTAATGATTCCTATAAACAAAACAAAACCCAGTACAGGGTGCCGAAAATTCGTCTACGAGAAATCTCAAATCTGCCTGTTCCAGTCAGCACCGCGTACACGCCACTGGATCCCACGATGCAGTATAATGACATTGTGACGATCCACAAATACTCCAACCTTTTCAGTTTGGCGGGTGGACAGAATCTTCCCAAGATATCTGAATGTATTGGAAGCGACGGTCGTGTTTACAAACAGCTCGTGAGGTTACGTAACTATATTTTCTCAGTGTTTTGTTAACATGCTTCCTCCCAGTTTAAAGGTGAAGGCCACGACGATTTACGACAAGACGCTGTCATGGAACAAGTCTTCGAGCTCGTGAACATCGTTCTGAAGCGAGACCGTCAAACGCGTAAACGCCAGCTCGGCGTGCGTTGCTACAAAGTCATTCCGCTTTCACCCCAAGCAGGTCTACTGGAATTCGTCCAGAACACAATGCCAATAGGGACATGGCTCATGCCTGCACACCGAAAGTGAATTCTTTCTCCATTCTGGTATTGACCATCCTTCTGAGTATTTGCCCAGATACAACTCTGGTGATATGACTCCCGGAGAATGCATAGAGACACTTAAGACTGCTAGAAAACAATGCAGTAAAGGCGGCGTCCTCCAGCTCGACAAAATGCGCGAGGTCTTCCTCAAGATGAAACAGCGCTTCCGCCCCGTATTTCGACACTTTTTCACAGAACGCAACAAGCTTCCGCTAGCCTGGTTTTCCACCCGACTAAAGTACGCACGCAGTGCCGCCACCACGTCCATCGTCGGGCACATCCTCGGCCTCGGTGACCGTCACGTGTCTAACATCCTGATCGACAAGACCACAGGCGAACTTGTGCATATCGATTTGGGGATCGCCTTTGACCAGGTCTGGTTGCACGTTCTCTTTAAGCATGCATTGGTGCACAAGCTTACTGGGTTGTGTGTTATTGTTGCAGGGCAAGCTGCTCCCGATACCGGAGCTCGTTCCGTTTCGTCTAACTGAGGATATCGTGGATGGACTGGGGATGGCAGGTACAGAAGGTGTTTTCCGTCGCTGCGCTGAGGAGACCCTTCGTGTGCTTCGTGCCGAATCGGGCGTGATCACCACCGTCCTGGAGGTTTTCAGACATGACCCGCTACACTCCTGGTATGCAGTAATTTTTTATTTATTTATTTTTCTAAGAAATAATAATATCCCACAGGACCGCAAGCGCCATCAAAATAAAACGCATCCAAGGGCCCAGCAGCGAGACCTCGAACTTCAACCCTGGCTTGGCGGCACCGACCGACGTGATCATCGGCAGCGCGTTCGGTGGCGGGCTTGGGCTCGGGATCGACATGGCGAGCGACTCCGCGGACGAGAGCGCGGACCGCGCTCTGACGTCTGTGCGGCGGAAGCTGGATCAGTCGCTGAGCGTTGAGTATACGGTCAATGAGCTTATTACGTCTGCGACGGATCCGACTAATATAAGTCAAATATTTGTTGGTGAGTGTTTTTATTATTTTTATTTTTATTTTTGGATGTGGTTATCACTGCTAGATTGCTCACACGAACTTTTTTTTCAAGGTTGGAGTCCGCATCTGTGATCAATAGTTCCACCTTCCTTTTTTTGGCCTACCCAATTTCAACTCTATTTTATTTTATTTTATTTTATTTTCCACACACTCACTATAGACAATTCTTTCACTCCCACGTCCATGTCAATCCCTCACACACATAGATTTGAATCCGCGTCCGTGTACGAGTTTTACCGCTATCCATTATTATCCACTGTAGTTTTCTGTACGGGCGAGAGAAGGTTAGACATGTACGACAGAAGAAAAAAAAAACACTGGTGTTTTTATGTAGCTTTTACATTTACCCATTTACCAAAACAGAATAAAACAAAATAAAATAAAGACTCCCCTGCACAAAGGGGTGTCCACATCAAGTATATTTCACTGCAATCCTCGTCCCAATCGTTGCCATACAGACATAAAATAAAATGAACCAGCACCCGCAGCACGCATCAAGCCCAATTCGCTGCACACGCACACTCACACGCAGGTACACACCAACAAAAAAGAGTACATATAGACGATGATTCTAAAAATGCTCGACTATCTAGATAACACACAAACACCCAAACACAGACACACACACAGAGAAAGAGAAAGAATATTTTTCATATTTGTCGTTTCTGTCCATCCCCAAAAACCAATTCCTTGGATCCTCCCTCTCCCCGCTCTCCACACACCTCTCCCTCTCCCTCCCACACAAGTGAAACATCCGGTTACCGTACAGAACGAAAAGAACACACTTGGTGGAACACCGCTTAAAATCGCCACCGCCGCAGCCGCATAGAGTGTATGACAACTCCAATCCAAAAAAAAAAATTGCAGACCGCGCGCGCGTTAACGAGAACCAGAATGAGGGGGGGGGCCAGGCCTAGGGGTCCCCGAGTTATTGTTATTATTTCTCCTTCCTCCTGATGCGTATAGGGCTACCCAAATCCCAGATCCATCCATCCAACTGAACTGGGTTCTTCCATTCTTCCTTCCTTCTTCCTTCCTTCTTCCTTCTCTTCCTCTTCCTCGGAACCGAACGAACACGCGCGCATGTTTCTTGAAGCAAAAAACGGTATGCGGAATGCGATATGCGACGACATGCGGACATGCGGATATAAGGAACGCAAACAGCGCGCGAATGGACCTGGATGGATGGGATGGGATAGGATATACACGATGCAATGGCCCCCAAAAAAAACCGCAGCACAAACGCAAAACGCGACACAAAACGCAAAAAAAAAAAGGCCACACAAGCCCCACGACGGAAAAACTGGACCCAACAGGACAGATGGGGAGGGAGAGTGAACGGAACCTCAACCCCCCCCAACAAGCACACAAGTCGACAGACACCACCCAAAACAAAACAAAAACAATCCCCGACCGACCGACACACAGCGCTCGGGGTATTGGGTGCGGGCCCAGGACGAATAGCTGAGGGGGATTATTAATACCAGAGTTATCGTGGGTGAATCAACCGTAAAGCAATGCCGCATTAAAGTGCAGGGTGTGTGTGGATTCTGGAACCGGCAAGTCTCGAGATGTAAAAGGTGGGGGGTAGTAGCAGCAGTAATGGTGCGGTATACGGTATACAGTGTAGAGGTATGCCCGTGTATGGAGGCCGGTATTCGTAGGGAGGTTAGGTTGTATGGGGTACGCAGATGTGCTAATGGTATGGAGCATGGGTGTGTTCAGTGTTCAAGTGTATGGTGTTAACGGTATAGTGTGCGGTGTACAAGATCATGTGTACAGAGCAGGGTGTGAGGAGGGGGGTAGGGCAGGGTAATGATGACAGACGAACAAAGAAAAAAAGTCAGAATGTGGGAACAAAGAAATGAAAAAGGGGGCCGAGGGACGTGCGTGACAGGTCGTTATAGGAAGGTTTACGTGGGGCAGGAATGTAAGTCGGTAAGATGAGACTGTAAACACGTAATGGAACATTTGGTAACACGGGAACACAGGGAAACGGGAACACGGAATACGGAATACGGAACACAAAGAACACGACAAGACGTGTGATAGCATGTAAAAGGTGGCAGCACGGTATGGGAAGTAAGGCTTAATTGGGATAGTAAGAGCGAGGAGAGCGAGCGGGCGTCGAAAAAAAAAAGCAAGAATCGTCCATGGTGGAGAAGGTGGAGAAGAGAGGAGAGACGTAATCCGACTTGAAGGGTTGTTGAGCAATGATTCACTTTTTTTTGTGTGTATTCGCGGTTGAACGCGGATCGCATCATTTGGGGGGCTTGGCGATCTCCCGCGCTGCTTTGATGAGGGGTGCGAGTGTGCGGAGGGGTTCGGAGAGTTTGAAGAACCCATGCTGTGAATGAACGATGGCATTAGTAAGTGTTCAGAAATGTAAATAAAATGATGTCAGAAAAAAAAACAAGGAAGGCAACAGACAATATGAAGAAGAGGAACAGAAGAAGAACTTCAAAACAAACAAAAAACCATATACACCCACCTTCAACAAATCACTCGCATCCGGCCGCTTCTCCGCATCCACCTCAAGACATTTCCCCAAATAATCCTTAAACGTCGGACTCAACGCTTCGGGGTTCGCAATCGTCGGGGTCCCGTTCGTCGCGATCAAGTACAGCGCTTTCAACGGCGTCTGATTGAGGTACGGAGGCTCGCCTTCGACCATTTCTGTAGGGAAGGTGCACGATGTATGAGACATGAGAAGATAGTTGTGTGTGTGAAAGCGAATGTAAAGGGGAAGGAACATATAAATAAGAAAGTGAAAAAGGAACATATGTTTGTTTGAAGAGAAAGGATGCGAAAGTAGCGCGGTTTTGAATGCAAGAGCGGAGGAAAAGAATGAGATATTGAAAGGTGTTGAATGAGTCGAAATAATAATAGTAGTAACAATAAAGCAAAACACTACCCACCAATAGCCATAATCCCCAACGACCATATATCAACCTTTGGCCCATACTCCTTGCGCGTGACGACCTCGGGAGCCATCCAATACGGCGTGCCGACCATCGTCGTACGCTTGGAATGCGCAGGATCGGAGATTTGGGCGCAGAACCCAAAGTCAGCTGGAGAGGAGGAAGAGAATCGAGGTTAGCGATGTGTCTCGTTAATGTAAAGCCGAGGAAGGGTGGAGGGTGCAAAAAAATGAGGGGAAGAGTGCAACAAGCCGCCGGGGAAACAGAGCACAACGAAACAAGGGGGGCATGGAACAGGGTGGGGCACAAAGAAACAAAAAAAAAACACCTACTCAGTTTGATATCCCCCTGCAAACTCAACAACACATTGTCACTCTTAATATCCCTATGAATCACCCCATGCCGGTGGAGATGCTCGAGCCCCTGCGCCGTCTCGCGGCTCACCGCCGCAATCTGGCCCTCCGTCATCAAATTCGCAGTCACAACGTCCGTCAGGGAACCCCCTTCCATGTATTCCATGACCACCCAGAGGTCGTTCTGGTGAGCGACATTAGCGGTTGTAGCCGTAGCGGTAGCAACGATAGTGGCGATAGTAGTGAGAAAAAGGGGGAGAATCATGATTAGCACGCGACATTACAACAAACACACACGTACCTTGTGCAAAAACGAATCAATATAATTCACAATATTCGGATGTCTCGACGACCGCATCACGAGAATCTCATTAATAATCAGATCCTTCTTCGGCTGCTTGTCCAGGTCCATCTGCTTGATCGCCACCGACAGGTTCGTGCCGATTTGGTAGGCGGTGTATACACCACCCGACGCCCTTTAGATATCAACCGCGACCCAATGCAATGGCACGCACAACAGCAACGACAACGCGCAAAATATGAAAAAAAAGCACACGTCCAGCCGTCAGCAAAACTCGGAAACTCAGGAACTCGCGACAGAAAAAAACCACCCACCCTTGCCCAATTTTCACCAAATTCCGATACAGCCTCGTCGGATCCGCATCAGTACAGATCGCTTGCAGCCGCTTCACGATATCCGCATCGTTCGCCCCGCTCGTCGCCTTCTTCTCGCGGCGCCGCGGTGTCGCCTGCGGAGGGCCCTGGCCACTCTGTCCGGGCTGCGTGAGCTGGCCTTGGCCTTGGGCCTGTCCTGGGGCGTGTTGTCCCTGTCCTGGTCCCTGTTGGCCTCCTGCAAAAACACAAGTGTGACAGAGTTGCGGTAAGTGCGAGTGGAGAGGAAGAAGAAAACGTGCTGACCTTGTGCGTGACCTTGTGCGTGTGCGTGCTTGGAGAGGTTAAGCCCCGCAGTGGGTTTTTCCCTCACGGCTAACCCGCCTTGCCCTGGTCCCTGGCTTTGCTGCCCCTTCAGTGCCAGATCAGACGACGAGCTCGTAGGCGACGGCTTCGCATTAGCTCCCGCACCACCTGCGGCACCCGCCTTCCCGACAAGAGCCTGCGACTGCGTCCTATCCTTCGTCGTATGCGCCCTCGCGAGTGCAGGGTCCGATTTAGACTGACCAGAGGATTTGGCGGGCGTCGGCGAGATGCGTTGGGAGGTCGAGCGGTCGAGCGGGGCGTTGGTGGTAGTGTTGGCGGAGTTGGCGGAGGAAGCGCTTGGCGTCGGGGGTGCGGGCCGGTATGGCTGTGGTGGGGCGGGCTGAACGAAGGAGGACTGCGGGGATTTTTTATACGAGGGTGGGGGTGGGGGAGGGCGCTGTTGATGGTATCAGTATGAGGTAAACAGCATGCGGGAGCCACGCACCGGATTTTGGAAGACCGCTGACTGGGCAGGGCTCTCTGTAGCAACCGCGCCCATTTTGTCCCAGACATCGCCTCTGCCCTCCTGATAGAATTTGACGATCTCCATGACGGCCTGAGGGTTCTTCTCCTGCTCGGAGCGAGAGATGCCCGACTCCTGGAGGAGCTGCTGCCACTCCTTAGGGAGGCCGGTGAACTCGCCGGTGGAGGAATTGAAACCGACGTGGGTGAGGTGAACCGGGTCGTATGGGGTGCTGATTTCAGGCTTCTTGGGGGCTTGGAGGAACTCGGGGATCATGGAGCCCAGGAAGCCTTTTTTGTTCTTCACCGTCGTCGTGCCCGTGTTGGGGCGCGCGCGGGGCACGGTGGAGGGCGTGGCGGTGGGGGACGTGAACGTGGAGGCGGAGGCAGGGGTGCTGGTGGACGGGTCGAGGCCCGCGAGGTCGTAGGCGTCCGGGAGGTGGCCGTCGCGCTCGCGCTCGACGGGGGAGAACGGCTGCGGCTGGGGCGGAGAGGTGTACATGTCGGTCAGGGTCGCCGTGTTCACGCGCGAGGGGCGGGGTGGGGGTGCTGCGGTCGAGCTGCTGTTCGTGTTCGTGTTCGTCGCCGCAAACGGGTCAAGGTGGAGCGGCTGGCTCCTGCTGCGGGGCCGCGGCTTTGTGAGGGTCGAATTGCGATGGGTGGGGGTCTTGGAACGGGCGGCGCTCCCGGGTGGCGGGGGCGGCGCTGGAGCTGTGCGGACGGGGATGAGCTCTTCGTAGTTGGGGATCCAGCTGGCGGCGAGGGCAGAGTGGACGTCGGCGTCCTGGAGTAGGGTCTGGTACTCCTGCACACTCTCGCGCGATGGACGGTGGTATTCGACGGTCACATGGGCCTTGGACTGACGGCGGGTACTCGTGGAGCTGGTCGTGCTCGCGGTAGCGGTGGAGGGCGTGGTGGGCGTGGCCCCGGTGTAGTTCTGGTGAGGATGCCGTATCGAACGGCGGGCAGGGGAGGCCATCGTTGCGGGCTTGCTGGGTAGTGTAGAAAGTATAGCGGAAGAAAAAGGCAAAAAAAGGCGGTGCGTGAGTGAGAGTCGGAGCCGCGGAGTTTCGCGCGGCGACACGGCACAGATATTTATTTGTGGTCGCAAGGCACGCTTGGTCACTTCCAGCACACATGCAGAGCGCGCATTACCTGCCCCGTCGCACGTACGTACGCACGCACGGATGCCTTCCCTGCATCGCGTGTCGCTCCTCTCTACAATCAGCCCCCATGCCACGTGAATAGGCCAGGGCGCCCAACTCACGTCATCGTCGACGCTCCCGCCCCTCCATCTGGGCGTCGTCGGTCGCCGTGGCCGTCGCCATCGACGCTGACGGTGGCACCTCCTGTGCCTCCTTGCACCCACGACGTGTCATGTCACGCAGGTCCACGCAACTGTGCCCCGTTCCCGGAGGACGATCACGTTGCAGGCCAAACCCGATGCGTCGGTTTGCATCAGCTAGCACCTCACGACATGGCAGCACAACGATCATCACGCACTCGC
>QLPI01002748.1:0-11249 GCA_003314275.1 Chroogomphus rutilus | reverse complement strand
CGTAGGGTGGTTGTTCGGTCGGCACTGGCGAGTAATCGGGACCTCGGTACGTGTACTTGACATCGGCCACGACTCCATTGTTTTATAGTTGGCCACTCCCTATTGTCCTATCCTTGGTCACACTTCTATTATTCTATCCTTTATTGTTCTATGCCTGTTTGCATCCCTTCATTCTAATTTTACTCGTTGTGGACAATAACCACATACTCTGCATACCTTGTTGTCCCACATTCCTTATTCCACATGTCGCTTCTTAACCTATATAAGTAGGACATGCATGTACATATTTCCTCATTCTGGGTATCGACTAGGCTTAGGCCCTTCTACCTTCTTCCCCTCTGTTAAGTCCTCGACTCGGGCCGGCATCATCAGCATCCTCCCGAGTATGTGTCTGTTGCAAATCGGTGGCACGCACGGCAAGTAGGGCACAATGCACGAGTACGTTGAAGCCAACGCCACTACTCTTGGCCTGCAGGACTTGGCCATTGTCCGCCCGACAACCTTTGGCAGTACCGAAGTCCGTCAGTACCCAAAGCTTGACAGTATCCCCAGAATCACACTACTTTCCATGCCATACTCCTTACGATCATGACCTCACGAGATAATAGCAGCAGAAAAAACATGTCAAAAAACGAGGACAGCAGGAACCTCCAGTCCAACCAACCCGAGTACATCAAGACTCTTGGAAAGAATGGCAAGCTCCTCCCAACCAAACGACAAAGACGCATAGACAACAACTTGTGTCTCTTTTGTGCCGCCAAGAACCACAAAATCGCCGGGTGCCTAAAAGCATTCAAAACCCGCACAACCACCATTCCCGACTCCGCCCCCCAGGCAGCTAATGCCTCGGATGCTAACGCTGAGGGTTCAGCAACAGCGACCGAAAACTGAAAATTGCCACCCATTGGCCTCTAAGCACACTGAAAGCTGTGTTGACTCAGCTGATGCGAGTAGTGAGACTTAGATCAATGCTGCTATGTATTCCTGTCCTCCTCATTTTCAGTTTTTCCGACTTGGGTACCGAACATTCTCAGCAACTCATCTTCCATGCCTGATAGAATCAGCATTTGTTCACAACTGCCCTTTCACTTCATTTTTGTTTGGAATTTTCTGATCCAGTACTGCAAAAATTCGGTTATTGCTGAACATATAGACATGTTACTAGATTTTCCGTCTGGACAACTTCAGTCCACCCATCCATCTGTCATGTCACTAGATCCATCGGTCGGCAAAATTCGGTCACAACTCGCTCACCCACTATAATCCATTGATTAACAGGGTATTGGGCAGTATTATAATCCATCAAGCCAATAACGTTTTTAGGTGCATCCCGATGGCCTCGGTCCAGTCGGCTCTTGCCACTGTTCCAAAAGCCTCACCCAGGATCCTGTTCCATCGCTGGAAGCTTCACCAATAGCCCTAGTCAATGCAACTGCCTTGTGCATGCTTGTATACCAGAAAGGCTGGCAAGTTTTTGGCTGGGACCTCTCGGTCAGCGTTGTCATTCGGCACATTTGGCCAAGGTCTCTTCCATCCATCCCCATCTATTCCCATTCATTCACTCCATATATGCGCATCATATGCCTTTACAACCCTTCTCCATTCTTCTCGGCTAGAGGCCGACACCTTTAGTAGACGATGGGACGTCTACCTAAAAGGAGGGGTGGTGACCAGCTAGAAACCTTTCAAACTGCGCAAACTCCCCTCCCGAAGACATCCCTTCCTGCAAACCCCCTCCATTCTGTCTCCCCACTTCCCATCCCATCCTTACTCCTCCGTTTCCTCAGTTCTACCCATATTCTATCACAAATTCCCTCCACAAATCTGTAAGGGCAACCCTCCTTCGGAACTGATCTCGACTGCCAGAGGCTGGAACCAGTAGGACACTACCCAGCCCTGGACATCCTCCTAGGCCTGACTATGGGACTCGAACCCAGAGCCTACCCACAGGCTTCTCAGATCTAAGCAGGGGAAATCCGAAGTTCAATTATAGCTACTACCTAAGTACATGTAGGGTTCTCACCTAAGCAGGGGAAATCCGAAGAGGAAAGTCTAAGGATCCTACTGCTGGTGAACCTCTTTTATACCTTTTATGTAAGTGGTCTATGTACTAGCTTATAAATCAACACAGGCGCTTATTCCCGGTTCCAGTCATCATGCTAAGATCATTCCTATCTCCTGCTTGGTGGTCCCTCAGACCTGGGTCTCCTGGCCTCGGAGTTGGGGGGAGTCCGAGATAGGGCCTCGGAGTTAGGAGGAGTCCGAGATAGGGGTTCGGACTTAGATCAGGACTCGGAAGGGATCGTCCTCTGACATCGGTGGTCTTTCAGACTTTGGTCTCTCATCCTCGGAGTTTAGGTAGAGTCCGAGATAGGACCTCGGACTTGTCGTCAGGACTCGGAGAGGGTCATCTCCTGACAAAATCATCACAAAAACACTCACCTCCGACCTCCTTTTCTGTCCATCCGTCACCCTTTTTTCCCTCTTTAATCTACCACAGCCAAACCTGCCGAACACCTTGGCACATCTGACTTGATCTTCCTTCCTTTATTTCATTTTTTACACCTTAAAAAAATTTTTTTTCATTAACTATTTCAAAGTCTCATCTTCATTACCACCCATATCATCATCATCCCTCTCCTTCTGTTTGCTTGTATCTTCCCCAGCCCTTTGCCCCTCATCATCCACTTCCTGACTATCCTTTGGCTTCTCCGAATCTCCCGAATCCACGATGAGGAACAATGCCCTCTCCACCCATTGGTTGCTCCTCTCCAACCGGTGGTTACTCCTGAGGAGCTCCTCCAAGAGCTCCACCATCCTCCACCCGATCGACGATTCAACCCGTGGAACTTCTACCACTGGGGTCCTCCCGCTCGGTTATATGTTGCAGGCCCGCTTCGGCCTTTTCTTTGGTGGTTCCACCACCTCCTCCTCATCCTTATCTCCCTCAGACCCCTCTTTGCTCTCCACCGCTGACTCTTGGTCGGAATCCTGAATAATAGGCCGACTTTTGGCCCTGGACACTCGCAGGGTGGCTAAGTTGCACCACACCTTGCGCCATTTGTATGTTCGGCAGGCAGCCCCTGGCCCCAGGACACTGCACTCTTGCCCCCACTTCTTGCACTCCTTGCAAGGAGGACGGAAGGTCAGAGACCACTCATCAGCGGTCCCATTGTGCTATTTACAAAAAAAATCAGCAATAATAGAAATAAATGAAAACCACTTACCTGGGCCCCTGCTGGCCTCTCACTTTTCCCCAGAACTCTCGGTACTACCGAGGTCCTGGAACCCCCCACGACAGTGGTACCTCGGACCTTGGTTGTCACATCCGGTACCCCCCCACCCTGGATGCACTCCTCTCTGACTGACTGTTCAGGGTTTCCCACCCTGACCGACTCCATCATCTTAGCAGTTTTGTTACAAGCCTCCTGGCTCACCTGTGGGATATCAGTCACCTGAACGGCCGCGATAGCCCCCTGTGGGTCTCTAGCAGCATCCTCTGCCCTGGGGTCAACTGCTTGCTTTACAGCATCCTTCTCAGCCACCGCATTTACAGCCGCCTCCGCTTCCCTCCCTTTGGTTGCCTCTTACACGGCCTCCTCATCCTCCTTCCGTTTTCTCTCAACTCCCACCCACTTTTTTGCATCAGCCTCGGCCTTGGCCGCCTCTTTAGCAACCCGTGCAGCTTCTGCTGCCTCGCGGTCACATTGTCGCTGAGTCCGCTGCTTATCCATCTCAGCAATCTGCTTCTTGTCTTCGTCGGTCTCATAGCCCATTTTTTTTCTTTCCTTTGTTGATGGGGTTACGCGAGTTTCTAATAAGGGAGGAAGAATATGTCTGGGCGCTACACCCAAACCTTCGCGTGACATTATGTTTAGGCGGCCCAAACTCTAATATTTAATCTCCGGCTACCGGCTTCATGGGTTCAGCCGCTAAGGGGGGGATACTGTCAAGTACACGTACCGAGACCCGTCTACTCGGCAATGCCGACCGAGCAACCATCCTATATCCACGACCAAGTGTCCACGCTGTATGCATAACACTTGGTACACCGGTCTCAGGTCGATATATCCACCATCCACACTCCTTGTCCTTACCCTTTGGTCCGTCTTGCCTCGGGACTTCCTGTCCTTGTATTATCCTCGGCCACGACTCCATTGTTTTATAGTCGGCCACTCCCTATTGTCCTATCCTTGGTCACACTTCTATTATTCTATCCTTTATTGTTCTATGTCTGTTTGCATCCCTTCATTCTAATTTTACTCGTTGTGGACAATAACCACATACTCTGCATACCTTGTTGTCCCACATTCCTTATTCCACATGTCGCTTCTTAACCTATATAAGTAGGACATGCATGTACATATTTCCTTATTCTGGGTATCGACTAGGCTTAGGCCCTTCTACCTTCTTTCCCTCTGTTAAGTCCTCGACTCGGGCCGGCATCATCAGCATCCTCTCGAGTATCTATCTGTTGTAAATCGGTGGCACGCACGGCAAGTAGGGTGCAACGCACAAGTACGTTGAAGCCAACACCACTACTCTTGGCCTACAGGACTTGGCCATTGTCCGCCCGACAATATTCGGCAGTACCAAAGTCCATCAGTACCCGAAGCTTGACATATACCTTATTTCAAATATCGACTTAGTATTCTCACTCACCTTCTGAACTCCAAACTTATACATCTCCAAACCTCCGAAATAAGGGACTGATGATCAAGGAGGGCGCAACATACAAGTTGAAGCCAAGTCCCTAAGACTTCGAACACACGACTTTGGACCGACTTACGTCATCTTGGACCTGACATGACCTCGGACTTAACAATTGCTCACACTCTCAGCCAGCATTTGAATTAGCAGGAGATCCTTAGAGTCAGTTTCTTTTGTTCCCACTCAAGTACAGCATTAGCCAATGCAACATGGATCATTCCTACAATTGCCAATATACTTGCTCAATCTAACCCCGGGATCCGAACAGTCCTGCATGATGTCAAGTCCACAATACCCAGCTCCAGTTCACTTGGCAATACCGACCAACTGACCCTTACCCATATTATCCCTCACTAGTATGTTGTCTCAGCTCGGTATATCCGGTTCATAATTGGGTTCAATTTCCCTACCCCACCTTCCTATTCTTTATTATTCTTCTATTCCCCATCCTTCCCCTTGCCCATTTACCCTCGGTACATTCCCTATTCATTTATCACTCAGTCATGGCCCTATTGTTTTATATTCGGCCACCCTCTATTATTCTATTTTCCCTCACAATCCTACTCATTTATTATCGGTCATATTTCATTGTCTTATTCTCATTTATATTGTATTGTTCTATTCTAGATCACTGTGTACAATACATCCACATGGTCTCCACACCTTATTCTTTTCTCTATGTCTTATGCCACCCTTATTCCACATTCTTCCCCTTAGCCTATATAAGTAGCAAATGCATGTACATAGTTCCTCAGTCTGAGTATCAACTAGGTTTATGCCTTCCTGCTCTCTTTCCTCTGTCTAGAAGTCCTTTACTTGGGCTGACACTCTCAACATTCTCTCGAGCACCTCTTCCGTCCTAAATCGATAGCATGCACAGAAAGTAGGGTGCAACACACGAGCACATTGAAGCCAAGCCACTACGACTGGCCTGCAAGACTTGGCCAGTTTCCAATCGTACCTTCGGCATTACTGAGGCCTAACACATGATCTCCTCATAAATACACCTGATATGGCTGATCTCCACTCACTTTCTGACCAGTTCAAGTCTCTGGTAACAGAGCCCATTAAGCTTCTTGCAGAAAACCAACATCTACTTGCTAATGATGTTGTTATGGATGCCTTGGACAAATGCTCAGAACCTAGGAGAGTAGAACTGTTGATAAAGGCAATCCTCAATGGTGTAGTGGACCTACCTCCAAAGTTCTTCATTACAAGCTGACCGGAGACCTGGATCACTGCTTCCTTCCTTCATAGTCCTGCACCTTCTCTTCAAGAGTTTTCGCTTCATAGAGGATCATTAACCGACGACGAACAAACCGAAATTGAAACAGACCTGATATCTTCACTATCAAAAATAGCGGCCAAGCGTGGATATTCTGAGCCTAACCTCCCCTGGCCACCCGAATCTGAGGTAAAGAGTCTTCTTGACCAATCGGATGGATTATTCATATACGCTGCGACTGCGGTGCGGTTTATCGATAACACGGGCGTAAATGCCAGGACGCATATAACTGAACTTACACGATCGGCGTTGCCTCTCCGGTCTCTGGACAGTTTCTACAATTTGATTATGGACGAAGCATTCAGGAATCTCATGACCGACAAAGAAAAGATGGAGAGACAAGGTTTGCTTGCCGTGGTGGTCTGTGTTCAAACCCCATTGTTCATCTCTGGGATTGCTTCTTTGTTAGAGAAGACATGTGATCAGGTTGAAATTGACCGATCTCGATTTCGTTCAGTAATCCAAATTCCTTCTCCCAATGGTGGACACGTCAACATCTTTCATGCTTCATTCCGTGAATTCATCGTGGGGCCGAGCGCTGCCCAGTACACAGGGTAGATGTATCGGATGCTCACCATAAATTGGCCATCAACTGTCTTGGACATATGAATGATTCGCTTCGTCGTAATATTTGCGACTTGGACGATGGCAATATTGGGATACTCCCCCATGAAATTGCAAATCCTGACATCATTCCGGAGGCCCTCCGATACTCCTGTGTGCATTGGGCACTTCATTTTCTAGACGTGTTGTCCCTTGCTGAAACATCAATGATGCTCGATGCTGTTTCTGAATTCGCCGATAACCATCTCTTGCATTGGTTCGAGTGCCTCAGTACATTTGGAGAACTGGAATCCGGAGTCAAGTCCCTTCGCAAGGCAAAAGAGGCAATATCAGTGAGTTCATCGGTTGGAGCTGAATTCTAGCTCACCAATTTGCCAGAAATATCCGATAATTCACAACAATCACGGGTCGCTGTTTGATGATGCTCGTAGATGCCTTCAGATGGGATTTGAGGCAATCAGCCACCACTGCCTTGACAGAATTAAGAGCCGAAGATGTGGAGTGAAAATAAAGAAAACTCTGCAATTTAAGCAGAAAATAAAGAAAATAAAGATTTTAAATTTCTGGGGCAATGGAAGATGAAAAAATTGGTTACATTTTTGTTTTTACAACATATACACTATATATGATACATATAGGAGGTAAAGAAACTCAGAGAGAGAAGGTTACATGAGAAAATGATGCACATATGACATCATGAAGGAAAATATTTTATTCAAGGGATTGGGGGAGAAAAACACATCGTATAATAGGAAGCGTACATATAAACTATGTGCCGCAAAAGCGAACACTTTTGTTAAGGAGAATATTGTGCCACGCTCAAGCCGGTCCAACGACGCTGGTGAACGGGCGCTTCGCTTCGTCCTAATCGGGATGGAAGTGATTATTTTGTCTTGAGGTAGTCAGAATGGATAGAGATTCGAGTGGGATGTTAATGGAATGATAAGATAAGTATCTTGTAGAATAGAAGTCGATAGGGGAAATAATGATGGATAGCGAACGTCTTTTGACATAAGCGCCGGCGGCGATACATCTTCAATAACCTATAACTGATTTTCACACTTGTGCGAGTGTTTTTTAGTACAATATATTAATAGATAAAGTACTACAGTATCTAATAACCGGTATTAGATATTGTAATACTCTACCTTCGTATGTTTGTCCGTTGGAACGCGTGACTGCACGTGATGTCACGCGGGGCCGTCGGTGAGGAGAATCGTAATAGAAATCGATATAGTGATCTTAAAAATATGGAAAAATACTAGAATAATAGTAGTGATGCATCTTTAATATCCTATCGAAGTAGATAGCCGTATAGGCTCGACGTCGTTAATATCGGCACGAAATACTGGAATTGTATGCATATTGCGCATATATGCATACTCTGTGACACGGATCCGTCGGATAATATTGCAGAAAATCATGGTAATACACCATGACTGTGGCTTGAATATATCCATTCGTAAACTTGTCATAAGGATCGTAAGTTTCGTAAAAATCGTTAAAAATGTGTATTTTTCTGCTCAATAATTCACAACATGCCTCAATACCTATCGCTCGGCATTCACATGGATTCCTACACAGTCCCTACTCTGACAGAAATATGCGACATCATTATGCAGCAAGCCTCAAGCTAAAGTCGTCGTGGGTGTGGCTGATTCATGGGGGCTGACATCTGAGCATGTAATGCGACACCGTGCAGAGGTAACCTCTGTGATGTTCTCTAGTGACGGAAGCCGAGTTGTATCTGGGTCAAAGGACAAGTCTGTTCGTGTTTGGGACACGGGTACTGGCGAGCTGAAACGCACACTAGTAGGGCATTCATACTGGGTGTGCTCTGTCGCCATCTCAGGTGATGGAACACACGTCATCTCTGGTTCGGGAGACGCGTCAGTGCGGATCTAGGATGCAAACACGGGAGAGACGGTGCGCATATATGAGGGACATTCGGATGCAGTGCTGTCTGTGGCTTTCTCACCTGACGGCATGCGTATCGTATCTGGGTCGTGGAATTCATCCAGATCTGGATCTGGAGTGCAGCTGCAGGGGAGACAGAGGGGGAACTAGAGGGGCATTCCGATTGGGTCGCGTCTGTGGCTTTCTCGCCCGATGGTAAACGCGTCATCTCTGGGTCGGATGATAAGACAGCGCGAATATGGAATCGAGAAAAGGGAGAGATAGAGCGCATATTGCAGGGTCATTCAGAATGTGTGTGGTCTGTCGCTTGTTTGCCAGATGGCTCGCGTGTTGTGTCTAGTTTCGAGTCAGTCCGTATCTGGAATGCTACCACCGGGGACATGGAGTACATATTGGACGGCCATTCATGTGTGGCGATGTCGGTTGCCTTCTCACTTGATGGAACACGAATCATGGCTGGCTGTCTTGACTCTTTGATCGGCATCTGGAATGTGGGCATGGGAAGAATAGACCACGTGCTGAAGGGACATGCAAGTGAAGTGTGCTCTGTTGCATTCTCTTGTGACGGGACACGCATCGTCTCTTGGTCGGAGGATTACTCTGTCCGGATTTGGAATGTCAGCGAATTGGAGACAGAACACGGATCGAGCACAGTCGTACTGATCTGGGAATCTAGCATGGGTATCAGAAAATTGTTTGGGATATATCTTTTTTATTTATAGTAATGATATAATGTGTGACTGTGTAGTATAATAAAGTAAATGTATGAGAATATATCTGTAACCTTGGTTTGGATATGAGAAGATGCCTTTATGAATTTATCTTATTTAGGAAAGTGATGTTGATCAGTGCTTAACCTTTGGTTGAGCCTATGGTATTGAAATGGAAATATCTCAGTGCATGGACAGACTAGAATTGCATATGTAGTTGGTACATTTATAGCAAGTAATAGCCAGTATTAAATGCCATATTAACCTACTAAATTCTCCACACTTCACTCCCCGTTATACTTCTGTGATGCGTGACAATACCTTGTGACCTCATGTAATCGCCTATACCTCCACTTAGGTGCTTTACTGAACACCGGGACAGGAAAGCAATAGAAGTTGAACAAGGACACAGGGGAAATGGGAAAAATATGAGAAAAATTGAATAGTCAATTGTAGATAATGACATTGAGGAAAATAGTTGAAAATGTCGAATATCGATGAAATTGATGTAAATTTATGAGTTTGAGTGAATGTATACGTCTCTGGATCATCGAATAAATGCGGAAAATTTGCAAAAATATTTGTAGGCATTGATATTGTTATTTTGATAGTTTTGTAGGCTCAATTGTCAAAAAGGAATGTGAGTTGTTGAAAAGATAGTGCACATGATGTATTTGTGCTCATCCTAATCACAACATTATAGGAATCTAGTCAACTCCTCATAAATTTGAAAGTAGTATAAACATCTTGTACATTCAGTAGTTCAGTCTTCAGTCAGATAATCAACTAAGATTTCAACTAAGCTTCTTTCTGTTCATCTTAGACTTCATTTCTGCTCTTGCTTTTATGAAATTAGGGTCCAGTGTGATCTGGTGGGCACAACACACAAGTTGAAGCCTAACCCTATTCTGAACCTAGCCATTACTTTGCCTTTGGGAGATATTACTTTTATTACGACTACATCATTCCTTTGCATTGTAACAATATCATATTAACCCAATATCCATATAGGCTGGAAAACATATATGTGAATGTATATGTACACTGAATGGATCAGATCCACCTAGTAAAATTGTATAAAAATCATAGTAATGTACTATGAGTATGTCTTGAATATATGAAACTCATAAACTTGTCATAAAGGTTATAAGTGTTGTAAAATTTGTACAAACACTGTTTCACTCAACTTCTAACAAAATTAATACAGAACACATGACAGTTACATGGATCACTTGGTTTCCAAACACGGAAGTGGTTGAAGATAGTTGAGAAGCAGGAGAAGAAATATTGGGGTGGGTATCACTGTCTTAGAATTAGGGTTCAAGGGCGGAGTCTCAAACCACAATCCAAATAACATATAATAATTACCTAGATGCAGTTGGCTTTTTGAAAAATGAGTCACACAAGCACGAAAAACAGTGGCAAAACCAAAACAAACACCTGCCATCTATTCTATTCTAAAGCAGATAATATACAGATATTACTCTAAATTTCATTATACACCTGACCGTAATAAAATACTTGAATTGAAAAATATGCGGGCCGATCAGAAGAGAGAAGGTTGAACTCTCATGTAGGATTGCCGAGTCGTGCGTTCCTCACATATCCCTCTACCATTTTCTTAGGGGAAGATATGGCAAGGTTGATCTCGGGAGATAATGCTGAAATGAGTGGAGAGGGAAAAAAAGGGTGGAAGAAAGATCAAGCATTATTCGACGGCCGTGCGATGCCCTTTACGGCGGATGGGCGCTGGGCGTGGAATTTTCGGCGTTGGGCAACGGCCTGTCAATTGAAAGCCAATGATCAGCACAGGCTCAGATAATCGTAAAGAGAATAAAAGATTGCAAATGGCCATTCATATGCGGGATCGGGAAAAGAAAAACAACGAACCTGATCTAACCCCCTCATCATCTCGACCGTCTCCTCCCATCCTACACAAGCGTCTGTGATGCTCACCCCCCATTCAAGATCTGCTGCGGTCTTTCCGCCAATGGGTGCAGCCCCCTTCGCCCTTGGACCGGCAGTAGTGCTTGCCGGCGCATCCTGCTTACCCGGGCGCAAGA
>QLPI01002747.1:0-11336 GCA_003314275.1 Chroogomphus rutilus | reverse complement strand
GTTTAAACGTTCAAACGCTTACCTCAACATCAGAAAAAAAAAACAATTACCACGCCTTTGTTGGTACACACATATTCTGAGGCATCTATAGTTCCTCATTTTATTTGAATGGGATTCTATCCATATGCAAGCACAAGCACTTCAAGAAATATGATTTAATTGGTGTGTGTCGGCGTTTAATACAAAATGCAGAGGTAGCCATCTGACTGTGGACTGTGAGTCACGCACTGGTTACATGATGTTTGTGACGTAACCCGTGACATAACCCACAGCACCAAACACTCGTGGCGCAAGAGCCCGCGCCACGTCACACGAATATCGCCTCGTGCCCCTATGGTGCCTCAGACGTGGCTTTGGCCTTGGCTTGGCTTGGCATGACTTGGCCCCCAACGTCTGTTCTTTGAATTCTACCTATGGCCGTTGCATGAAGCCCCGTTGAATGGACCAACCTTCTTACCAATTTGACGAAGTTTGTCTTTCTGTAAAATTTCTCCTCTTTTCTATTCTCCCTTTGTTATGTCTTCTTTCAGGTTGTGGCTACCGCCTGTGCTGTGACTTCTTGAGGATGGAAGATATGGCGGTGTTGACTCGACATCTGACAAGAAGGCGCTGTGATGACAATTGCCGCGTAATATGATGCATAAATATTGTGGTCGTCTACTGACGTTCTTGCCAGATGTCAGCTCGCCTGATTTACCAAGGTGCCATTGAAGCCACCAAACATAGAGTTGCTATCTCGCCCAGCGGATAAACTAGGCCAATTGCGCTCACTTCCCCACTTGATCTAGTCGTCCAATCGTTAAATCACTAAACTCCCACGCTATTCTCAGGCGCTCAGCTGTCTTGATGACTTCGAAAGAGGATACCAAAATCTTAGCTATATGAGCGTTTGTATGAACGAGGAACATGCCCATCGATTCTCTTGATCATTCTCAGAACTCGCTCGGTCATTGGATACCGGGACTTTTCTGCTACATGATGCGTCTCTTTGGTAGATCTTATTCTAGGTCTGATTCTCGTTCTTCTTCTCCTGGCACTGATTATGTTTATCCTCTCACCGTTTATCTTCGTGTTCAACTTTATACTTTGCCAAAACCTGAATTTCGTTCTCGACAGAATCCCGCGTTGTTCATCAAATATCCCTTTCCTATTTTCTTCTAACTCTGGCTGGCAAAGGTGCTGGAAAAGATAATGTTAGAGTTCGGGACTTTTTTATCTCCGAGCCGCGCATCATGGCACTTTGGAGAGATCCCCGTCTGGAGATATGACGTGCTTTTCATTTTGTTCTCTCTCTCTTACCCCTCCTAAGCCTGCGTATCGGTGCGTCTGCAGATCCGCCCGCACAGCCATCACTCCACAGCACAGCCTTTGACTCAAATTCTCAGATCCAGATTCTCCTTTCTACACAGCCGCCGCATTGGGGGCCGTATCTATCGAGCCCAACTTATTAATATGCCCTAGTGTCAAGGTACGCTATCATCGTGGGCGACTCCCTCGTATCGATTACCATTGTAACGGTGTATCTCACACCTTCCCAGTCCAGGTCGACACGCTTCGCAGCGTGCCATATCTCACCCTGAGCTTCGTAGGAGCATAACACCTGTTCACCACCGGTCCAATCAGGAATACTTCATATTGGAAGGTGACTTGAAGAACCGTCGACTGAACTGCACACTCCTCAACATCACTACTGGATCTGGATTTCAGGGTCACTAACCAACCAGGAGAAAGATTACGAATGCTGCAGCTTTGATGTGCCTTCTATAAATTTTCAAACAATGACTTCGGAAGCAGTCCATCATGACGCATACAACCCCGGCGAAGAGATCGGCGACCTCGATGCCAAGCTTAAAATTCTACGAGTTGGAAACAGTGCTTGTTACTCGCCCTTGTACCTGGCCGCTCATCCAGGGTGACGCATACCTCCATATTGTCCAGGCTTCTTGGTCTCACTGCCTCCACTCTTGGCATCTTGGGATATTCAAACATTGAGGGTCCTCTCTAATCTCATTATGGTCATTCTAACCCTCTTCATACCATCACGTTTGTCAGATTTTCGGCCATGGCGCCGCTGTTGTCTAAAAAGACGATAAACCTGGCCAAAAAAATTGAATTACAAGCACTAATATTCAGCAACCATCTATCTATCTATCTGTGATGAATGGTTTCAGACTTTTGAGGCCTGGGGGTTGGTAATGGAATTAATAGCAGTGCCGGGCCTAAGTCGGGGTTCTGAGTAGCTTGTAATGTGCGAGGTGAGTGACGTCTTGGCGAGCGGTCAGAGGAACTAATGACAAACGGAGCGTCAATAACGGAATCTGTACGTGGCTTCTTCTGAAAATGAAACGCCATTGGCGTGACTGCACTGAATCATTTAATTGAACTAAACATAACCCAACCAAGAGGTTAATGTGAGTTTTGTTCTATGTGCCTGAGTATTTAAAGTAATTTATTTTATTATTAGCCACTCATGATTGTCGAACCGGTAACTAGAAGCTTTCGTTTTCACGTTTTGTCATTCGCACTGGTTTGCATATCATTATGACACAGCTTGTTGTCAAAATGTCTAAATTTTTAAAAATTAGCATGGTCCATGCATGCTTGGCATAGGAAATTTGAATGAATTCCGCGTTGCGTGTGATAAGTATCAGCTATATTAGACATTCTAAACACATCACGACCGTAGTGAAGGCAGTACTGGAAACAGTGATGCGATTTGTCCGGCTGGCGTGTGGCGCATCACCATCTGGGGAATATCGCCCACGGCTAGTATATACATCATCTTCAGGGCGATCTGAGTTATGAACCCACATCTGCACATCTCTCCTTCGGGAGTCCACGCGGCCCAGCGACTGGCGAGGACCAGTGTCAAATAAGGTTTCAATCTAACTGATACGTCAATCCTAATAAGAACCCTTGGAGAGGTACGATATTATAAGCAATCTGGACTGGGTGCCTGGTGGGATGACTGTTTGTTTGCAACGTCGAGATAATAGCTCTCTGGTTCTAGCGTGATTGATTGATCGTGTTGACGGGCAGGGTCCGTTCTCGTATCTAAATATCTTTTTCAAAGTTAACTCCTCGGATTGATTATGTTCTGTGAATGCATGTGTCATCCATCTGGATGCTGTTCTCCCTTATCTGATATGTAGTAGTCACCGCGACCATCGCAGAATTGAGGCGGCAAGTAAACGCAGCAACATCCATATATCTCACCACACACACACACAAACACAAACACAAACACACCCCCCGTGGTAGCGCAGCACTTCAATCCCGAAGCGCCCGCAGTTGAGCGATATACAGGCTCGTGCCAAAAACACTATCCAAAGAGTACGTCGATCTATTCACTGCCACACAAGAGCGCCTCCATACACGGCGGATCAACACCGTTGGTGCGGGTGCGTATAGTTCGGAATACCTGACTCAGAGTTCAAGGCTATGCATGTCACCCCTCGGTAGCGGTTCCACACTGTATCTGGCTTAGTCTAGGATATCATCAGGACCCCAAATTTTCAAAATCATGGTGCGGACTGCGCTGAGCACAGTGACGTACCCCCCCCCCCCCAGATATGTAATTTTACCTGCTGCTACTGAGCTAAACCCTAAGTTACCCTAGGTTGAAATGTGGGTCTCCTGTCTCAGATAAGGTGACGATTAACTAGGTCGTCAATTGGTTTGACGCTGTACGATAAGATTTACTCTTTGGTGCAACAACCCGATCCTGTTTGGCGCTGATTGCAGCTTCAGGCGAGTTGATGAAGAAAGTCCGGTGAAGCTCATGCATGGCTACACGATGTGATCGCAATTCGGCCTTGGGCGGCTTTTAACCAATGCAGGTTCAATGTGGGCAACGATCCAACGTCCTGCCGGTCCAATTTTGTTTTTAGCTTCGATATATATATATATATCAACAAACCAATCGAAATGCTATATTAAGAAAGTAAACAAAAAAAAAAAAAAGGAAAGAAAAGAAAAGGGAAAAGAATTGTTTTTTGTATAAGACAAATATCAAATAATGGATTACAGAACATGCTTTTCTTAAAAAAATGATGTGAGAACCACTGTGTGATGAACTTGTAGGAAATCACTAGGGTCATACGCACGGGGATAGTTCAATTGGGAATTCGAAAACGTGGAACAGTTGAATGGGAAAACATTGCAAATTGATATCGAATGGCCAGTACAGTTCAGCGTCAGGTAGCTCCTAGGTGCGAGGCTGCAGCTTATGGTCCCACTCCACCATCTACTGATTGGCGACTGATTGATTACCAACACATACCTTAACAAACGCCTATCCTGATACGCGTGAAACGCTCACCACGCTGCACACAAAGGCCATTCATATACAAAAATTACTGATCATTTCGGTGCTCATGGTTTTCCGCGAGGTTGTATACTGGTTCTAATTGATATATAGTTCGGAGATATAGTCGCCGGGTGAATGCCTCCTTGTTTCCCTGTGATTCGTGACGGATACTGAGGGAAACCGATGAAAGTAAATCTAAATATGGGGTACATATGGGGTACTGCTATGCACTTGAACATATGCCCTACACTACAAGTGATCAGATCCGCACTCGGACTCTCGGAACTCGGGCCTTAAAACCGAGGCGGCAATACACCCACGGAGATTAAGCCATCCGAAGCGGTTATGAGAAGGTCCAGGTCAAGGGTGGAAGTAGTTTTTTTTTTTTTTTTTTGCGAAATCGGGAGACTTTGACTGGGGTGCTGTTTGGGGGAGAATATCAGCGTCGAGAAAAGATCGGAACCTGCATATGAGAACACAATTTTTTGCACGAGCCAGCAGCGTTGAGCCCATACACTTGATATTCCCCATCAAGGATTATTGCGTAACGAAAAAAGGTCACTTCTGAACTTGTTGTCTCACTTCCATGCGCCAAAGGAGGGCTGATCCACCTTGGCGGTGATAATTGAGGACTAGTGGAGAAGGCAATTCGTAGCTGGATGCTTGAAAATGTTACAAGACAACCAAATTCAGTCATGACGAGAGCTCTCTTTGTGAGAAAAGTGCCTCCGTCTCTGGCTTGAGGAGCCCTACTCTGTTACGATCCAGAGCACCATACTACCTCAAGTCAGTGCCCAGCGGACTCTTCTGGGACACTGCAGTTTTTGACGAAGCCTGGTTGGAGTCTATCAATAGCAATTAAAATTAAATCCTAATGTTGGTCTTGTATTCTCAAGCTGGGGAAAGTATGAGTGGAGGAGATTGGGCGAGAGAGGCAAGAATTCGCACAGTACTTTTAGTTTCGTGATCTCATGGTTGTCTATAAACATAATAAATATTACGACACATGAAAGATTCTCCGGGGAACGTTTCCACCATACAGTTTGATTTCTGGCCCTTTTCATCAATGCAGGAGTACACCTAAAGTGACAGATTCAAAATTGTTTACATTGGAATTCGACTTAATGTGAACGCATTTTTATCAAACCTCCCGAAATTCGTCTGGTCTATTCTGTCGCCATGCCAGTCACTGGCTCAAGATATACTTCGGTCACTAGAGCATTGTTCCCACGTCTACACCTGTCACACATACTCATAGTCCAAAACCAGGCTCCTACCTTGTCCTCCTTTTTGAAAATACTCACCTAAAGCTTTGCCCGCATCCTGACGCCATATCCCGTCTTGCCTCTCACAACCCCATAGGCCTTACCTCCCTTGCCAAACATTGCCCTTAGGTCTCCCACGAGTTCCCGCGGAGCCTCGTACGCCGCAAAATGCCCACCCTTGGCATGTTCACCGATGAAGACCACATTGGCAAGTGTCTGGGTCCACGTCTTTGGGGTGCAGACAATGTCCTTGGGAAACATGGATATTCCCACCGGGACATCGTGCCGGAGAGCTTGTGAGGAAATGTTGGTCCATTCGCCGGTAAGAGCTGCTTCATAATAGATTCGAAGCGAGGCTGCGGGGCCGCCGCGGGAGAACCAGTATATGGATACCCAAGTCAGGACTGGTGTCATCGACCATAAGTTGGCTTCTCCTTTGATATGGATATGGAGGAATGGAGAATCCAAATGTTACGTACTTTCATCGTCAGTCCAAGGGTACCCGTCTGTCCAAGTGACGAGTTTCTCGTATATCCACGCGAGGAGTCCTACAGGCGAGTCACTTAGCCCATACCCTAGTGTCTGCGGCTGGGTGGAGTGCAAAGCAGCGTAGGCATTGCCGCGCTCTCGGAACCACTTAAAGCGCGCCTGGGCCGCTTTTTCAGATGCTGTGTAGGGCATGATGAGGTGTCTAATGTAGAGGAGAGGATTTGTGAGAAGTTTGGGGGGTTGGCCGCTTGAAGACAAGTAAGGCAGGCGAGCACGTGTTTAAGCAGGCTGACTTACTATGTCATATTTGTGTGGGAAGCTTTGCAGTATCGACTGCCATAAAGTTGACCTATTTTTCGTGTTATCTGGAATGAGATGTGAGGGTTGTCTATTAGAAGGAATGAGTGAAGATGTACTATGTAGCCCCAGTCGCCGCCTATGGATATGGGGAGTTATCCTGGTTAGTACTGTACATCGTGAGCATGAAAATTAGAACCTTGTGTTACTTTTACACTAGTGAGAAATGCTCGGAATATGGAGTAATTTGCAGCGCACTATACTCCTGATACCCAAGCCCCTGCATCAACTTGTGCCCCACTTCAGCATACTGTGCTGCCGAAAAACCTTTCTTCTTTGGAGCCTCGGAAAACCCATAGCCCGGTAAACTGATCGCAACAACATGGAAAGTGGGGTCTTTCTTCGATGAAGGGGACGTCAAAAGAGGCAGAATTTTTGCCACTTCGAGGAAGCTTCCTGGCCCTATAGTCCACCGCCACCACAGCAACACATTATAAGTGCACTAGCTAACGCAATGGGGACAAAAATCGGACACCCACAGCCATGCACGAACAGCAGCGGTATCGCGTTCTCCACTTTGCCCCGCTTATGCACGAAGTGAACATTCAGCGTCTCAAATCCGTCTACATGAATGTCAACCGTAAACTGTGGCAGGGAGGCATTGATATTGTTCTCATGTGTGCGCCAGTCGTACCCGTCTTTCCAATGTGCTACGAGCCGTTGAATGTCCCGCAGTGGAGCACCATACTCCCAACCCGCGTCGCTGAGCTCATCGGGGAACCGGACGGTGTCCAGTTTAGTGCGGAGGTGGGCAATGGCATCGTCGGGGATGGAAAGTGTGAAGGGAGTAGGTGACATCATGATAGTTGAGAACTAGATTATGTAATTTTTGCTGAGCTATCGTCGTGGTGTATTGTGTATCCTATCTTGCAGCTATCACAGGCGCGATCCACATTCATACTTCTATTAGCGTGCTCCAAGACTTCAATGGCGACCTTTGCAAAGCCAGCGTTCAATGCAGCATCTTATTCGGCAATTCGCCCCACATACCCTCTCCCACTGTACGAGTTTGTATACGCATACCACAGGCGAACTCCAGGTGCTCAATGGAAGCTTGCTTTAGATCTTGGGTGTGGAACAGGTGAGTGTCAATCCAATGTATTTTACTTCTGTGCACTAGATTTGTCGGCTGAGGTAGCAAAATCTCGTCGAATTGATAATGCACGAGTTGCTACTTGAGAGCTACATACTCATGCGCTTTTCATTGAAGGTCAGGCAACAGAAGAACTAACATCATTCGACCACGTCATCGGCGTCGACCCCTCAGAGTCTATGATTAAGAAAGCGACTTCCATCAGCCAAGGAAGCACCGCACCTTCAGGCTCATCCCATAAAATAACATACCTTAAACATGCTGCAGAAGATCTAGAATTTCTTGATACAGGGAGCGTTGATTTGGTGGTTTCGGGTATGCATATCCACCTGCAATCACTGGGTTACCGCTGATGGAATATTCCATCATGTCCAGCACAGGCTGCGCATTGGTTCGATTATGAAAGACTTTGGCCACAATTGGCACGTGTTTTGCGTAAAGATGGGTCTGTTGCTTTCTGGGTTAGAATTTATGTCTCTTCTTTTTTCTATCAGTTTGACATTTTTTCCTCTGCCGTTTCAATTATGCAGGGATACTCCCAATTTCGTATCGCAGGGCATCCCTCGCTGACACCACTTATACATGAATACTGTCAAGGCTATAGTTTGACAGACTCGGTCGGTCCCTACTGGGAGCAGCCTGGGAGATCAATCGTCGACAATCATTTTCTGGATGTACCCAGAGCCCCAGAATCTCAGTTCAAAGATCACGAGCATATTTTCTGGACTGGTTCGTGAAACAACATTACATAATCCTATTTTCAAACTTCCTACTCCCAGGTCATTATTATCCTAATCTTCCAAACCCACGTCCTCTCCTCTTACGGAAAAGCGTGTCTTGGGAGGGTCTGAGAGCCTATCTCCGCACCTTTTCATCACTCCAAACGTTCTACGAGAAAAACCCAACAGATGCTGCACAGCGAACGGATTTAGCCCACCGTCCCTCGGATGGCAAAGGTGGTGATGTCGTGGAGCGGTTCTGGTGGAGCCTTCAGGAGAGGGTTGCGAAAGAAAATCAAGGGAAGGTGGAGGAGGAGATTGTCATTGAATGGCCACTGGCTATGCTGTTGTTCAAGAAAGCCTGATAAGGGATGTTCGGCAAGTCTAGAGGTGATCGTTATTGCTGGTAAAGGTGGTTATCCTTTGAAACAGATCATCCCTTCATTGGTTTACTCACACTAGGGTTTACTCACACTAGGATATGTAGGATATGGCACCAGTGAGGTACACCTACTGCTATTTATAATCCGTGTGTCGGTAAGGCCTCTTTAGGTAGTTCATATAGATTGGATTTTATGGTACGTGTTCTATTGATTTGATTGCAGCCTTCTTGGGGTGTCACTTGGGGTGTCACTTGGGTTAAGCTCTTTGATGCATCATGATACGTCAAGGCATTGATACATTTGTTGATAAGTAAACCTTAGCTGAAGTTATATGAATAGATGAGCTTTCCCAGATGGTTAAATTAAGGTACCTGCCTCGTACCTGACTCTGACCTGAATAAGAATTTTGCTGTTACTGGAAGCAAATTACGACAAGAATAAGAGCTGGAAATAAATGGCTGTAAACAAGTAAAATTCCTGCAGTTGGGCGGAAATAGATTGAAATGGATTACGTTTTACAAACAGGGCACTAAATATTACAATTGGTAAGAGTGAAAGAAGCTCATAGAAACAATGGATGGAGGAGGGAATTAGACAATATGGCATCACAGTGGGGGTCAATGTACATGAGGGATTAAGAGAAAGATACACATTGGAAATACAGATACACATACACAGGGACTTTCATGCTCAAAAGTAAAGCACATATATAAGGTTGGTGGCTGGCCTCAAGCTGATCCTACAAAGTATGCTGATGGTTTGGGTGCTTCAGTTCATCCAAAATAATTAAGTCTAGAATAACATACACAGGATGAGTTGGATAAGGTGGAACATGGGGTGGTAGGGGATGTCAGGATCTTAGTAGCAGGAACCTTGATGCTTATTCATCATGATTAAGTAACCTCTCTTCCTTTTCTAGTAATTCTGTTTTTAGCCTTTTCAGCCTTTTCAGCCTTCATGATCTAGACCTCACTCACACCACTTGAATTATTTAGTCAATACCCTCATCTATACATACCATTTTGTTTATTAGGTTTAATGTCTTATTCATGCTATCTTCCTCATTTAGTAATTCCATTGAACTTTGTAACATTCTTAGTAAACTATTTGCTCTCTTCCTTTGTTTTAACCTTGAGTAATACTCATATACCCCTGCTTTAATGCCTATATGGATTTCTCCTTGTTGTTTGAATGGAAATCTGGAAAACAGTGTGAAATGCTAATCTAATATATACTGTAACATGTATATAAATTAGTGGTTATATAGTCAGAATATTGACTAAGATAACTTCTCAGTTTTGTAATCCTTGTGTGAGGGTGATGCTATTGACAACCTCACAATAACAATATATTCCTATATTTATGAGCTGACAGGGGATATTCTACCTGGTATAGCAGTAATCCTCAGTTTATACAAGGTCTACTACCAACAAGTACATGTGAAGCTCACCTGGTATAGTGGTAATCCTTAAAGATCAAGCTGAGGAGTAACATCACACCAGTCACAATCCTATGCCTAGGGAACGGCACAGGTCACCTACAGGTCAAATATGAGTGACCTGTACCCAACCCATGGGGAATCCAGACCCATCAATGCATGGGTTTTTCCCATGGATGGATGGGTGTCAGGTACATGCCACACCCACATGTACATGTCATATGCATGCATATGTGGTGTGTGTTAAAAGAATAACTCACAACCCTATCCTATCTCATTTATTTGTTACCATTTGCTCTCACTGTTAGATTGTCTAATCACACATACTATTCATATCTCTAATTAATGTCTTACAAAATAAGACATTATACATACAGAGCTCTATAGAGTAGTATTGGCAATCTGATAACTTACTAGTGCTCTGAACTCAACTTGTATAGACACACATGTCTTCACTCAAGGAGTCAACCTGAAAGGTTACCCATGTGGACTAGATGGTGTAGTAGTTAACACCATAGCTATATATGCTATAGCCCTGGGTTCAAACCCCAGTCTGGTCATTCTTTTCACCTCAACACTCACACTATACAGTCAGCTGAGTTTGAAGTCAGTGGTCCTTAGTCACTTACTTCGAACTCTATATTACTCGCTTTTATTGAGATACTAGGCCAGACTGCCTTAGTATTTCAATATGTTATGGGCCCCATGCCCTAGTGATCTCAAATTAACTTCTATCAAATTAAATTAACTTCTACCGAATCCCCAAACTCAAAAACTATACCTACACTGCCTTCTATCACACATGTCTAACTCAACCCCTGCTTTTGCAAAACTTAACAACTGGAACTATGCCTCCTGGAGAGATCAGATGGCAGCCTGGGGTCAAAAGCAAGGGTGGTGGAGGATAGTGAGTGGGAATGCAATATGACCCATTGTCACTGATGAATATACCTATCAGAGGTAGCTAGAGAAGGTGGACAAAGTGGCAGGTGAGATCTATCTTGCAATCAAAGATGACCACAAACATCATCTTGCTAGAGTTCTGGATGACCCAAAACAAATGTGGGAACTGCTAGAGCATGGCAATCAGTCAAAGAGACCCAGCATATGTTTCAACACATACAAGACCTCTTCTCAGTTCAAAAGCATGAGACCAAAAGCCTTGAAAGTCTGATAGCCTGAGTCGCTGAAAAGATCAGAGCTATCAAGAATCTCTGCCCCTCTAGGTTGACACTTGATGATCTCAATAATGAGCTCCACTCCATGGCTCTAATCCATGCACT
>QLPI01002745.1:19320-36286 GCA_003314275.1 Chroogomphus rutilus | reverse complement strand
TATATTAATACAATATATTGAGGTTGACCTCTCAGGGGTGAGATGCTAGTTTGCACCCAACAGTACTGAGCTGAGACTGGTGCACCAAGTGTTATGCATATGGCATGGACACTTGGTCGTGGATATAGGATGGTGTTAGAACCAATGCAATTTTTGAGTGGATATACATATTCTTCTGTTCATTTCAACACTAAAACCCGAATATTTCGCCCAATCCTATTCCCCTCAAGGGGAAACTTCTCACAGCATTCAAAGACAATATAAAGGACCTACAGGAATATTTTCACGATTTTAGGAGCATTTTTGGAGGAATACCATCTACATGGTCTGGTGCCTGACCCAAGGATCAAACTACCCTTCAGGGCTGATGGAAGGGACATCATTGATGGGCAAGCAGTTTTCATAATGAATGCTTTTCACTGAAATCTTTCTATCATTTTCCCAAATCTTTCCTTTGCCCATGTACCCACGTTCCATCACGCACCCGACCGTATCAGAACGGACTCCGGTTTTACTCGGAGAAGATTTCATGATTACATAGCCCTTTTATTCCTTATAAATACCTAGATGTATCTACCTAAACTATAGACAACTAGAAATCACTTTTCTACACCCCCACTCTCAGTAAAACTCGAGATATCACCAAAACTCCATTCCGCGCTGAACCGAAGGTTAAGCGCCGGGCATCGCACTTTCCTATTTCAGATGAAAACACCAGAAACTCATCGTACCAGTCCCTGGACCGAGAGTTAAGTTCTCAATACTAAAATACATTTTTACACTTCACGATCTATTATTTCTACTTTGTGGGAGGACCACAATTCCATAAACCGGCGCTTTGGCGCCCAGGCCGGTTTCCCGGAACGGTGCCTAAGCGGAGGCTAAACCCGGGACTGAGCTCCCAGTAGATCATCAATAAAACAACATTTTACCTAGGGACAAATACAATAAAAATCACGATAAAATCAAAGGGATTATTCTCATATTTATAGAGCCAATATTTCAATATTATTCCCCAGGAAAAGCCCACAGAAATCTAATCTGCTACACCAAACTACAGATGGTTGTTCGGTCGGCAATGCCGAATAGACAGGCCTCGGTATGTGTACTTGACACTAGCCCCAGCTAGCACTTGCAGATTAGACTCTCTTTTCTTTCCATTCATATCAGAATTTTATCACACAAGGTTTAAAAATATCTGAGGACTCATTTATTCTAAACTGACCTCACACCATATAAGGCAAATGTCAAGTACACGTACCGAGGTCCCAATTATTTGGCAGTGCCAACTGAGCAGCCATCCTATATCCATGACCAAGTGTCCACACCACATGCATAACACTTGGTATGCCAGTCTTGGCTTGGCACATCCACCATCCACACTCCTTGTCTTCACCCTTCGGTCCATCTCCCCTCGGGACCTCCTGTCCTTGTATTATCCTCGGTCATGACTCCATTGTTTTATACTCGGCCACTCCCTATTGTCCTATCCTTGGCCATGTCTCTACTATCTTATCCCTTATTGTTTTATCCCCATTTGCATCCCTTCATTCTAATTTTATCCATTGTGGACAATAGCCACATGCTCTGCATACCTTGTTGTCTCACATTCCTTATTCCACATGTCGCTTCTTAACCTATATAAGTAGGACATGTATGTACATATTTCCTCATTCTGGGTATTAACTAGGCTTAGGCCTTTCTACCTTCTTCTCCTCTGTAAAGTCCTTGACTCAGGCTGGCATCATCAGCATCCTCCTGAGTATCTGTCTGTTGCAAAACCAGTGGCATGCACGGCAAGTAGGGTACAACACACAAGTACGTTGAAGCCAATGCCACTACTCTTGGCCTGCAGGACTTGGCCATAGTCTGCCCGACCCTTCGATGACACCCCTCGGCAGTACCAAAGTCCATCAGTACCTGAGGCCTGACAGCAAATACATCTACCTACCTACCGATCCAAGTCCAACTACCATGGAGAATATCTACCATTACCCTTATATCAATGCCGAGCCACACACATGGCTAGTAGATCTATCAGCACCAAATCACACATGCGGAAACTTCAAACTATTTACATACCTTGACCACAACACTTATGTCAGCACCATGAGGATTACTCTGTTATCTGATCAGCAAAGTGGAATACCTGATGCCAACATAACACTCACCGATGTCATCTACATGCCAGAGCAAAATATGAATGCATTGTCAGTAGAACAACTAACGAACAGGAATGCAGAGCTTACCTCACATGAGATCACATTGTGCTATCCAAGAATGGATCAGTGATTGCATTCAACTCAAAAAAGGGGTGCAGATACTCATTTACCACTATAATTTCACTGTCATACCCAGGACAGTAGCTGAACATTGTTATCCCCCAATCACAGACATGTTATGCCATATACATAAGCCCAGTGATACCAGAGTCATTGAGGACACCAAAGCAGATGAGAGAGAGAGCAGAAGGCACAAGGAATGGATGGCATCCAAGAGAAGGAAGCCAAGAGGAATAGCAGGGGAGAGAAAAAAGGAGAACATGGGAGGGAGCAATCAGAGAAGTCATCAGAAATGATCCATATGAAGAGCGCAACTGACATACCTTTATCCTCCACCAAAACCATGTCATCCAGCCATATATATGAGCCCAATCATACAATCAGTTGTGCCAAGTGCCATAACGGAAAAAAAGCAGGTAGCAAGGAATAACAAAGAGGTGACAGAGCAGAACAGAGCAGTGGAGAGGAGGACAGAGAAGAATATTGAGGATGGACAGAATGCCAGAGTGAGAAATGAAGCAGCAATTGAAGACATCAGAATACAAATGACACCAGTTAACAAAGGAGGAACTTACCACACAATTGGTGACGGCACCTTACCAAGGCCCAGATATGAAGGTAATTTGCCAGCTTTGAAGACAGATGATATTGTGGACCCAGAACCAAAGAGATTAGAAACCAGAGTGGAACAATGTGAGAGTGTCAAGTACATGTACCGAGGTCCCAATTATTCGCCAGTGCTGACTGAGCAACCATCCTACATCCACGTACAAGTGTCCACGCCACATGCATAACACTTGGTGTGCCGGTCTCGGCTCGGTACATCTGCCATCCACACTCCTTGGTCCGTTTCACCTTGGGACTTTCTGTCCTTGTATTATCCTCAGTCATGACTCCGTTGTTTTATACTTGGCAACTCCTTATTGTCCTATCTTGAGTCACGATTCTATTATCCTATCCTTTATTGTTCTATCCCCGTTTTGCATTCCTTGTTCTAATTTTATTCGTTGTGGACAATAACCACATGCTCTGCATACCTTGTTGTCCCACATTCCTTATTCCACATATCGCTTCTTAACCTATATAAGTAGGACATGCATGTACATATTTCCTCATTCCGGGTATTGACTAGGCTTAGGCCCTTCTACCTTCTTCTCTTCTGTTAAAGTCCTCGACTTGGGCTGGCATCCTCAGCATCCCCCCAAGTATCTGTCTGTTGCAAATACAGTGGCACGCATGGCAAGTAGGGTGCAACGCATGAGCACATTGAAGCCAACGCCACTACTCTTGGCCTGCAGGACTTGGCCATAGTCCACCCGACCTTTTGCCAACACCCCTCAGCGGTACCAAAGTCCGTCAGTACCCGACACTTGACAGAGAGAGAGGAAAGGGAGAGCAGAGAAAGAGATGAAAAAGAGGAATAGATTGAGGACAATTTCATGGAGGTGATAGAGAGGAACATCAATGAAGGGGTGGATGAGACAGAGCAGAAGACTTACCCATTGAGGAAGCTAGATGAAGATCCTGCGCTTACCCAGGATGAGATCACACAGACCCAGAGTTGGGCCCCAGATGCCAACATGGCAGATTTACCATTACCACCAGTAGATCCATTGATGCGAGCCATGGCCATGCAGACAATGTAAGCAGTAAAAGAGGAAATAGCAGACAGCAAGTGAGCAGAGGAGCGTATGATCACAAACACTGCCACAGCGCTGATAATGACTGTCAGGAACCGTATGCCAGCAAGCCCAACTATTCAATTCAGCCCACTCAGCCCAACTCTGCTCTCGCTCACTATTTAACATAACACCCTCAGACCATGGACTATATGCACCTCGTGTATCTGTCTTGGCATCCCATGCTCCTGTCAATTCACTCCACTCATTTATGTCACATCCCATATGCTCGCTATTCCATTCTGTCTTCATTTACGTTTAATATCTTTTCATTTCATTTTCATCTGTTCGCAATTCCACTCAGTCCTTTATGTCCCATCTGCTATTACGTTCATTAGGGTAACTCCATTGGGAATTGGAGTGACATATCACTCTACAATGTCATGGAGGAGATCATTATTTGGGATGTAGTATTTCTGTTTCTCACTTTTCACGATCCTTGGCTTTCTCATTCTATTATAGGAATCTATTCGACTCCTATGGTGCGCGTCACTTAGTCACCGCAACTTTGTGACAGAGGCCAAATTGGGGAGGCGACCTCGGATCCGGCGCTTAGCCGGCGCTCTGCAAGGGGAGAGGGGGGTACCCGGTACGAAAGTGGGAGCATCGGATGTGACGTTGGGTGGATGCATATGACGGAGGAATGGGTGCTTGTGATGCACAACTTCACGTCCAGAAGTTCAGTTCACGAAAATACAAATCCCATAGACGGGTACCGGAGGGTATGGCAGCTCGGTTTGACAATTGATTACATAATACACACCTTCCTTATATGGTAATTGATTACTTAATAGTTACCTTAATAAGGAAACCGGCCAATTCATTCGGTGTCCAGTGTAAAAAATCGGCAACCAGAGGGTCTCATGGAAATCTGGTTGGTAGGTCTCTCCTGCATATCAAATAGACCATTTCCACCTGGTCAGAATATCCCTAACATGATCGGAAGTGCACGAATTCAAAGTTGCGGTGACTAAGTGACGCGCACCATAGTAGATTAGAAAGTAGTATAAAAGATCTTGTACTCATAGTTCAGTCTTCAGTCAGAAAATCAATCTTGATTTCAACTAAGGTTCCTCTGTTCACTTCTGTCTATCTCGCCTTTACGAAATTGGAAACTGTGTGGTCTAGTGGGTGCAATGCAATATGTTGAAGCCAAGCCCCATCCAGAACCTCGCCATTGCCTCACCTTTGGGAGATTAAATATATTACAATTACGTCCTTTCTCTACATCATAACAATGACACAAGAATTGATGCAAAAAATACGTATGCCACAGATAACAAGTGCAGAACCATTGTAGAGGGATCGCAAAATAGCCAGCAGCAGGTGCTGGCTGAGCCAAAGCCATTGGGATGCACCTAGGGTCATTAGCGGCTTTTCAGAATGTAATACTGCCCAATACCCAATCAATCAATGGATTGTAGTGGGTGAGCCAATTGTGACCGAGTACTACCGATACAGATGAATCTAGTGATGTGATATACATATGGATGGACTGTAAATAGGGAATAGCACGGGTTAGGGTAACCCGCACAGGTCACTGGGTCGGGTGCCCTTGGGTTTGGGTGTGGGTCAAGCTGAGAGCACCTGTGACCTGGCCTAACCTGCCGCCTCAACTATGTATGCACGTACAATACACACATGCCGCACGTGCACATGTACAACACGACCACGCCGTATGCACACGCATATGACACGAACGCGCCGACATGAACGCACCATACGTGCACGCGCCGACACCAACTCGCCGTACGCACACGCACCGACACCAATGTGCCATATGCGCACGCGCTGACATGAGCGCGCCGACACCAACGTGCCATATGCTCATGCATATGACACACATGCATGTGGCGCATTCATGTCATATGGCGCGTTCATGTCATACAGCGCATTCATGTCGTACGGCACGTTCATGTTGTATGGCGCGTTCATGTCGTACAGCGCATTCATGTCGTACGGCATGTTCATGTTGTATGGCGTGTTCATGTTGTACGGCGCGTTCATGTCGTATGGCATGTTCATGTCGTATGGCGCGTTCATGTCATATGGCGCATTCATGTCGTACGGCATGTTCATGTCGTACGGCGCATTCATGTCGTACGGCGCATTCATGTTGTACGGCGCGTTCATGTCGTACAGCATGTTTATGTCATACGGCACGTTCATGTCATACGGCACGTTCATGTCATACGGCACGTTCATGTTGTACGGCACGTTCATGTCGTATGGCACGTTCATGTTGTACGGCACGTTCGTGTCGTACGGCACGTTCATGTTGTACGGCGCGTTCATGTTGTACGGCGCATTCATGTCGTATGGCGCGTTCATGTCATACGGTGCGTTCATATCGTACAGCGCGTTCATGTCATACATCGTGTGCGCGTATGACGCATTCATGTCGTATGTCGTGTACGGGTGTGGCACGCACCCGACACCCGTTGACCCATGGGAAAAAACCCATGGGTCGATGGGTTCAGGTTTCCCATGGGTCGGGTGCGGGTCACCCACATTTGACCCGTGGGTGACCCGTGCCATTCCCTAACTGTAAATGTCCTGACAGCAATTTGATCGGCAGTTCTACAAATTTGGTAATGACTGAATTAGTAGTGCCATCAAATAATTTAAAGGGAATTGAGTCAACAGAAGTAGTAGGAATTTTATATTCCTGAACATAGGAGAATTCAATGAAGCAATGAGTAGAGCCTGAATTAATTAGGCATTTAAGAGGGGTTGCCAAGGAATTCAGCACCAAAACAGAAGATAAAGGGATTATTAAAGAGTTAGGATTAAGAAGGGCAGAAGCATTGAGCTTAACCTCAGTACTAGCACTTGCTGAGTCAACACAACTCCTGGTGTTCTGAGCGGCCGGAGAGTTGCTGACTAGTTTTTTGACTTAGTCACCTCAGTTGATTTCTCAGTGTTGATGCCCAAGATGCTAGTTGCCTTGTAGGTAGCAGATCTAGATTGTGAGGGCATAATTGTAAGAAGTAAAAGGCACAGGAAGTAGTGTGAGTCTGAGTATACTGTCAGGTATTGGTAATACTGACGATGTGCATGCCGAGTACTATATTAATAGTGCTGACTTTATGATTCTGTCAGGAAGCAGCCAAGTCCTACAGGCTGGTTGGAGTGGCATGGCTTCAACATACTCGTCCTACTTTCCATGCATGCCACTGATTTGGAACAGAAGGGATACTCAGGAGAGTGCTGAGAGTATTGGCCCAAGTAAAGGACTTTGGACAGAAGGAAGGAGAGCAAGAAGGTGTAAACCTAGTTGATACTCAGACTCAGGAACTATGTACATCCATTCACTACTTATATAAGCCAGGAGGTGGAATGTGGAATAAGGGTGGTGTCAAGCTTCAGGTACTGACAGACTTTGGTACTGCCAAGGGGTCAGACAGACAATGGCCAAGTCCTGCAGGCCAAGAGTGGTGGTGTTGGCTTCAACATGCTCGTGCGTTGCACCCTACTTGCCATGTGTGCCACCAATTTGCAACAGACAGGTACTTGGGAGGATGCTGGTGATGCTGGCCCGAGTCGAGGACTTGATAGAGGGGAAGAAGGTAGAAGGGCCTAAGCCTAGTTGATAACCAGAATGAGGAAATATGTACATGCATGTCCTACTTATATAGGTTTAAGAAGCGACATGTGGAATAATGAATGTGGAACAATAAGGTATGCAGAGTATATGGTTATTGTCCACAACGAGTAGAATTAGAATGAAGGAATGCAAAATGGGGATAGAACAATAAAGGATAGGATAATAGAAATGTGGCCAAGGATAGGACAATAGGAAGTGCCCGACTATAAAACAAGGGCTGTGACCTAGGATAAGACAAGGGCAGAAAGTCCCAAGGTGAGATGGGCAGAGAGGTGAGGAGTAGGCATGTGGGTGGTGGATGTGCCGAGCTGAGACCGGCATACCAAGTGATATGCATGCGGTGTGGACACTTGGACATGAGCGTAGGATGGCTGCTCAGTCAGCACTACCAAATAAACGGGTCTCGGTACATGTACTTGACAGGTGGCATAAGACATAGAGAAAAGAATAAGGTATAGAGACCATGTGGAAGTATTTGTCAAGCTTTGGGTACTGACAGACTTTGGTACTGCCAAGTAGGAAACAGCACAGGTCACCCACGGGTCAAATGTGGGTGACCCGCACCCGACCCATGGGAAACCCGAACCCATCAACCCATGGGTTTTTTCCCATGGGTTGACAGGTGTCGGGTGTGCACCGCACCCAAATGTGTGCGGCGCATACAGCGCATATGGTGCATACGACGTGTATGGCGTGTGCAGCGCATACGGCGCATACGACGTGTATGGTGCATACAGCACGTACGATGTGTACGGTGCATACGGTGCATATAATGCATATGGCACATATGGCACGTATGACGCATACAGCACATACGGCACGTATGACGTGTACCGTGCGTATGGCACGTATGACCTGTATGGCACATATGGCACATATGGCGCGTACGACGCGTATGGCGCATACGGCACGTATGGCGCATACGGCACATACAGCATGTGTGGCACGTATGGCGTGTACGATGCGTATGGTGCATATGGCACGTACGACGCATATGGCGCATACGGTGCGTACAACTCGTACAGCACGTTCATTGTGTTCATCATGTCATGTGTGCATATGGTGCTTTCGTCATGTTCGGGGCATCGCGTTCATGTCGGTGTGTGTGCGTACGCGTAAGTTGCGTTCGTGTCAGAGTTGATGCCCTGGGTTGGGCCTGGGTCATGGGTGCTCGCAGCTTGACCCACACTCACACCCAAGGACACCTGACCCGGTGACCCGTGCAGGTTGGCCTGACCCATGCATTTCCCTACTGCCAAGGGGTGTTGGCGAAAGGTCAGGCAGACTATGACCAAGTCCTGCAGGCCAAGAGTAGTGGTGTTGGCTTCAATGTGCTCGTGTGTTGCACCCTACTTGCCATGCATGCCACTGTATTTGCAACAGACAGATACTTGGGGGGATGCTGATGATGCCAGCCCGAGTCGAGGACTTTAACAGAAGAGAAGAAGGTAGAAGGGCCTAAGCCTGGTCGATACCCAGAATGAGGAAATATGTACATGCATGTCCTACTTATATAGGTTAAGAAGCGACATGTGGAATAAGGAATGTGGGACAATAAGGTATGCAGAGCATGTGGTTATTGTCCACAATGAATAAAATTAGAATAAGGAATGCAACGTGGGGATAGAACAATAAAAGACAGGATAATAGAATGTGTCCAAGGATGGGACAATAGGAGGTGCCAGACTATAAGACAAGGCTTATAACCGAGGATAATACAAGGACAGGAAGTCCTGAGGTGAGACGGACCGAAGAATGTGGATGGCAGATGTACCGAGCTGAGACCGGCACACCAAGTGTTATGCATGCGGTGTGGACACTTGGTCATGGATATAGGATGGTTGCTCAGTAGGTACTGCCGGCGGATGGGTCTCGGTATGTGGTCTTGACAGTATTGTCCACAGTGATCTTAATAGAACAATGAGATATGACCGATAATAAATGAGTAGGAGTGTAAGTGAGAATAGAAAAATAGAAAGTGGCCAAATATAAAATAATAGGGCCATGACCAACTAATAAATGAATAGTGACTATCCCAAGGGGAAATGGGTGAAGGGGAGAATTGTTATGGCCCATGCCCCCAATAAACCCATATTAATCCCCACAACCACCTGCACCTTTTCTGGGACTTTCTAACTGTTAAAAGCCTGAACAATGGCTTTCCACAAATCCATTGCATTAATCTGAAGTTCCATAATCCCAAACCTCCACGATTCCAAGACCTAGGTTCCGCTCCTTTGATAAATGATGTGCAGGATCATCATGTACCTCACTCCCTTGTTCTTCTCTTTCTATTAACCCCTTGTATTCCTCTCCCCCCTTGTCTTTACTTGCCAAAGATAGTAAAAGGATTAGTTACATGTATATAAGCCCCCAGTTGACTGGACTATTTGCCAGTATGAATATCGACTTAATCTGCATTGTAGTTTTTGATTCAGTTCTAGTAAACTTCTAACTTTCCAAAATTAGGGACAGACAATTGAGGAGGGTGTAACACATAAGTTGAAGCCAAGTCCCTGCAACCTCAAACAACTTAAAAAACTAGTTGTATGACCTAATACCGTGAATAGCCCTAGCCCCAGCATTCCCTTGTCTTTCCACCTTTCCATTTCCATCTGTGAACCCACAACCTCTAGTCCCTCTGTCTTCGGAGAACCAAACCCTCTCATTGAAACCACTTGAAAGCCTCCAGAAACCCTTCCAGAAGTATCTAGCTAAGCACCTGACATGCAGACTTAACAAGAATGGGGAATGAAAGAATAATAAGGAATAGAAGGGATGGAATGAGGAAAGTAAACCAAATGATGAACCAGATGTACTGAGCCAAGACCATGTACTAGTGAGGAATGACTTGTCAGTGGTGTGTGAGATTAAGCAGTAACTGTCATTCGGTCAGTACTACCAAGTGAGCAAGAGCTCAGTATTGTGGGCTTGACACCCTATAAAGATTCAAGAATGGTCATAGATCATCATAAATAGGTCATACAGATGGTCAGTCCATGTAGTCATGAATAATAGAAAGTACAAGCAAAGAATGCCTAGCTACTCAGTTGGCTCATGAGAGCAAACTGACACTCTTAATCTGTTATAAAATGATTTTTAGAATGATTTTAGAAGAAAGGATTGTGAGGACAATTTGGCTCATGAATGGAGAGGATAAAACCTGATTGTTATTCTTACAGTTATTGACTATGCTATTATACATGAGAAAACATGAATACAGGGAAAAAGCTTTCATGTGTGCAAGCATCATATATGATATGTGTCAAGCATCGGGTACTGACGGACTTCAGTACTGCCGAGGGGTGTTGGCAAAAGGTTGGGTGGACTATGGCCAAGTCCTGCAGGCCAAGAGTAGTGGCTTTGGCTTCAATGTACTTGTGCGCTGCACCCTACGTGCCGTGCGTGCCACTGTATTTGCAACAGACAGATACTCGGGGGATGCTGAGAATGCCAGCCCAAGTCGAGGACTTTAACAGAAGAGAAGAAGGTAGAAGGGCCTAAGCCTAGTCGATGCCCAGAATGAGGAAATATGTACATGCATGTCCTACTTATATAGGTTAAGAAGCGACATGTGGAATAAGGAATGTGGAACAATAAGGTATGCAGAGCATGTGGTTATTGTCCACAATGAATAACATTAGAATAAGGAATGCAACGCAGGGATAGAACAATAAAAGACAGGATAATAGAATGTGTCTGAAGATAGGACAATAGGAGGTACCAGACTATAAGACAAGGCTGGTAACCGAGGATAGTACAAGGACAGGAAGTCCCGAGGTGAAAAGGGCCGAGGGGTGGGGGCAGGGAGTGTGGATGGTGGATGTGCCAAGCCGAAACCGGCGTACCAAGTGTCATGCATGCAACGTGGGTACTTGGTCGTGGATATAGGATGATTGCTCAGTCAGCAATGCCAAATAGACGTGTCTTGGTATGGTACTTGACAATATGCATGAGTGATAACAAATGAGAATGCCTGAATCACAAGAGTCGTGCATGTAAGTGACAATAGTCACACTGACAATAGCACATGTGCACACAATAAATGTATGCAACAGTAACAGTAAAATGAGAAAAATAAAGAAAAATAAAGAAAAATAATTACCATATATTTCCGACAACATCCTCATTGTCTCCTACTCCCAAGGCATAATCTAACCTCCTCAATAGTACATCTGCCTTGCCCATAATATGGCCTGGTATGTGATGGAGCATGAAGTCAAATTGGGACAGATACAACAACCACTAGGCCTGCATTTGGTTCAGCTTTTTAGAAGTCTGGAAGTACTCCAGGTTTTTGTGGTCCATCCAAATCTCAAAGCAATGCTAGGCCCCTTCAAGAAAGTGCTGCCACTCCTCTAGGGCTTAGATGATGGCCAACATTTCTTTGTTGTGGATCTCATAATTCCTTTCTACTGGGCTCAGACTTTTTGAAAAGAAGGTGATTGGGTGCAATGCATTATCCTTGGGGGACTGGTGTGAGATGGTGGCCCCAGTGACAAAGTCAGAAGAGTTGGCCTCTACCCAGTATGCTAGAGAGTTGTCAGGGAAGGCCAGAATAGATACCAAGGTGATGGAGTCCTTGAGTTTCTGGAGGGCTCTCTCTTCATTATCTCCCCATTTCCATGCTTCCCTTCTTAGTGAGATTGAAGAGGTGTGAAGTGAGAACTCTTTGATGAAGCACCAGTAGAAGTTGGCATACCCCAGGAAAGACTGCAATTCTTTCTAACTTGTGGGGGTCAGCCATTGGATCACCCCTTGAACTTTCACCAGATCCATCTCCACCTTCCCCTCTGAGATGATAGCTGAGGTACTTGATTTGCAGTTTCTCAAATTTGCACTCCTTCTTTCACAGATAGGGCTTATGTTCTCGAAGATGTTCCAGCACTCATCTCGTGACCTCATAATGCTTGGCTTGGGTCTTCAAGTAGATGAAGATATCATCAATATAGATGCACACCACCCCCTCCATGACAAGGTCTTGGAAGATGTCATTCATCATGGTTTGGAAGGTAGCTGGGCCATTGGTAAGCCCAAAGAACATCACCAGTCATTCAAATAGCCCTTGGTTGGTTCAAAAAACTGCCTTCTACTTCCCTCCTTCTTTGATCCAAACATTATTATACCCCCACTGAATGTCCAACTTGGTGAAGTACCGAGCCCCCTTCAGTTGGTTGATGTGCTTGGGGATGAGAAGAATTAGGTATTGATTCTTCACCCTCATGGCATTCAACTTCCAGTAGTCTTGTATAAGCTGCAGGGCCCCATCCTTCTTTTTGATGAAGAAGACTGAGGAGGTCATAGGGGATTTTGATAGCCCATTTGGAGGTTCTCCTGGATGAACACATCTAACTTGCCTTATTCCAACAGGGACATTGTGTCAAGCGGCGGGTTACTGACGGACTTTGGTACTGCCGAGGGGTGTTGGCGAAAGGTCAGGCGGACTATGGCCAAGTCCTGCAGGCCAAGAGTAGTGGTGTTGGCTTCAACATACTCGTGCATTGCGCCCTACTTGCCGTGCATGCCACTGTATTTGCAACAGACAGATACTTGGGGGGATGCTGAGGATGCCGGCCTGAGTCAAGGACTTTAACAGAAGAGAATAAGGTAGAAGGGCCTAAGCCTAGTCGATACCCAGAATGAGGAAATATGTACATGCATGTCCTACTTATATAGGTTAAGAAGCGACATGTGGAATAAGGAATGTGGGACAACAAGGTATGCAGAGCATGTGGTTATTGTCCACAATGAATAAGATTAGAACAAGGAATGCAAAGTGCAATAAAAGACAGGATAATAGAATCGTGACTCGAGATGGGACAATAGGGAGTGGCCGAGTATAAAACAATGGGGTCGTGACCAAGGATAATACAAGGACAGGAAGTCCTGAGGTGAAATAGACCGAGGGGTGTGGATGGCGGATGTGCTGAGCTGAGACCGGCATACCAAGTGTTATGCATGCGATGCGGGCACTTGGTCATGGATATAGGATGATTGCTCGGTCAGCACTGCCAGCAGATGGGTCTCAGTATGTGGACTTGACACATTGGGTACACATTGAAATTCACAGGATTTGTACTAGGCTCCAGCTCTTCTGCATGATCCCAGATCATTTGAGCTAGTAACTTGTCAAAGGACTCCTTGACAAATATGCTTTCAAATTCCCAAAGGTAATCAGGGATCTCAATGTCAACCTGTATATTCTAGTAGTAGGCCTCAGCCAATCTTTGTGACATTATCTGGGTAGTCCAAATTTGCTCTGAGTCTGGCAGTACCATTATGTATAATAGCTTATCTTCCTCTTCCAACTCATCCCACATGTCTCCCTCTTTGGTCAGACCACCATTCTCTCTCTCATCCTCCTCACACCCTTCCTCAGATAACTTCAAGAGAAGGCCTCACCAGTCTCTCTGTACTTCCCTGTACTCCTCTTGGATCTCTGCTCAGCACATGTGGCACTTGGCAGGGCATCTGCTCATCTTGACACTCTGGGTCTGACAGTTGATTTTGGGATTATGTTCTTCTAGCCAGCTGAGTATGATATCTGCTCAGGGATGGAAAGAGGGCATTGTTTGGAGTAGCAGAGGAGGTGCAGTCAGTATGCTCCATAGTCTGAGTAGGGCTATCACACCTTGCACCAAGCATATTTGCCATTGGAAACATTAGCAGACTTTGTCACAAGGTATACATTGTGGGTGTTAGTGCGGTATATGGCAGAAGTCATAGGTATGGCATGTAGGGAGGCAGTGCTGTGGCCAGCTTTTAAGAGTCACACTGCTGGGGATGATGCCCAGACCTGCACATCTGTGATGAGTGGGTTTTAGTGTCTTGTCAACTTCTGAAATTCTGCACTCAATGGAGAGAAGGTTGTCCAGGGTCTCTGTGATAGACAGTGCAAACTTGAGCAGGGGGCTTTTGTCAGGGAATTGGACTTGTCACAGACAAGTGGATTAGAAAGGAGGCTCTCCAGGAGCAGATGCACATCTCTTGAGACATGCAGGGTTGTCACTGCTAGTCTAAGGTAGGTTGGAAGGTGGATGTGGTAGCAATGGTGGGGGGTATAGTCAGCAAGCATGTCATGTACATTAGTGATATCACTGATGGATCCAAGGTAGAGTGCTTGCAATGTACAGCAAGGATGAAGAACTGGGATGCTCACTTGGTTGAGCACCTGCCAGTTTGTTATTCACATCATCTGCATAGTAGCTGTTGTAGGATTCCATGGGGGACTTTCAGCCAAGGGCAGGGAGTTGCAGTATGAAGAGTCATGCTGTAGTGGGGAATCAGATAAGAAAGGGCATGAGGTAGTCAGGTTCAAAAGCATGAGTGTAATATGGATAGGAGTATGGATTTTAGGATAGCATCTTGGGGGTGTGTGGTATGTAGATAATGCTAAGGAGTGCAGAATAGAGGAGTGTAGAAGGAGGTGTTAGGGTAGATGGGGGTTTATAGCATTGCCATGGCCTTCAGAGGGTGGTGTGCTCTACTAGCAGTGTGGTGGTTTTCAGTATTGCCCAAAGTGGTCCACTATTGCTTTATTTCCTCTATCATTCCCACACTAGTGCCATTCTCTCTAGTAGGTACAGGTGCACTGTCAGGAACAGGGCAGGATTATCTGAAGAGTGAGGAGGAAGGGAATCAGCTGCCATAGTCTCTGTACAAGGACATCACTTGCTGGTCAAAGTGCATGGCTTCCCATCAGTCCTCTATTGGTGACTTGGTTCTACTATAAGGGTAACTTTCTGACCTCTCTGGCAGTATCTTACAGAGAAGGCTTAGATAGAGGGGATCCAAAGATTAGTTTATATTACCAGCTACTACTAATACTGTTGCATACCTTACTAAGGGTAGAGGGGATCCAAAGATTGGTTTATATTCCTGACTACTACTAACACTGTTGCATACCTTATCCAAAGAGAACCAAGTGAGGATCCGCTTACCTAATCACTAGCTATATTGCTACTATGTTACAACCAGTACAAATAGTCAGGAAATAAGGTAGAAGACAAACAGTTTCCACTATAGTCATGTGATGTGACTATGTCATGGTCACAGTGCAAAAAATTTCATTGTCAAAAATAAAAATAAAAATAAAAATAATTTTCTGCTATAGAAGATGGCAATTTTTTTTGGAAAAAATGATTGTACTACACTATACAATATGAGCCTTGTCCAACTCAGCTAGAATAGTATCTGGCATGTTGCTAGATCCTTGTGCAAAATGGTAGATATGACACTTGAGTCATGTGACCTTAGTGGAATCTATATGTCATCTACCTTATCTGTGGGAATGTCTTTCTATATATGGAATATTTCTGTATATGGGTGCTTATGTTGGTGCAAAAATTTTGTGACCAAAAAAATTTGACTATGTCAGACTGCTTAAAAATGCAATTATGAATTTTGGGAAGATGTTTGAAAGTTTGGATATACTACCTTTGCAATAGTGATTTTTTTCAAAAAGTAAAACCAAGACCATGTACATATAGTTCTATGCAATTGATCTGTGGTCTCAGAATAATTTTTTATCAATGTTGCCAGGTCCTTGTGTGAAATGGTAGAATGTGACATTTGAGTCATGTGACTATAGTGGAAACTGTTTGTCTTCTACCTTACCAGTAACATGAATAAGAAAAAGGGAGGATAGGATAGGAAGGGAGTAAGTCATATAGGAAATTAAGGAAAATATAAGGAAATAAAGGAAAGGGGAATAGGTCCTCATGGCTGTCCCCTGACAGAAAGGGAGAATAGAATAAATTGGAAGGAATTTTGTTGGGCAGAAATTCAAACTTGAAGAGCTTATTAAATCACATGGCATCAAGTGTCAGTAATGCCGAAGATGCAGACAGGGAGTGGCCAAGTCCTGCAGGCTGAAAGTAGTGGCTTTGGCTTCAATGTACTCATGCGTTACACCCTACTTCCATGCATGCCACCAATTTGGAACAGGAGGGGTACTTGGGGAGTGCTAAAGGTAGTGGCTTGAGTGGAGGACTTTAAAGGGAAAGGGAAGGTAAGGGGCCTAAGCCTAGTCGATACCCAGAATGAGGAAGTATGTACATGCATGTCCTACTTATATAGGTTAAGAAATGACATGTGGAATAAGGAATGTGGGTCAATAAGGTATGCAGAGCATGTTGGGGCATTGTCCACAATGAGCAAAAATAGAATAGAGGAATGTAAATGGGGGTAGAACAATAAACAATAGAATAATAGGAATTTGACCAAGGATAGGACAATAGGGAGTGATTTTCAAGTACACATACCGAACGTCTGGTAATTTGGCAATGCTGACCAAACAGTCAGACTATGCCCATACACAAGTGTCTAAGCCACATACAAGTCACTTGGTATGCCACTGTCAGGAGTCGGATACTGACGGACTTCGGTACTGCCAAAGG